>BMAO01018193.1:0-21843 GCA_019973975.1 Trichonephila clavata | reverse complement strand
AATTAAATGTAAAAAACTTTTTTAAGAACAAGCTTTTATTTAAACGCGCTAAAAAGAATAAAATAAACTTTTCCTTTAAAAACTTTTTTTACTATCAACTTATAACGTCATTACACAATTTATATGATATAAAAGCTTGTCGCAATATTTAAGTACTCATATTTACTTAGTTTGAATTTTAAAACCAAAATCAATCAGGTCAAGTTATTTATTTTACTTGTTTATCTACACAGGTAAATCTCGCGACAAGCTTTTATATCATATAAATTGTGTAATGACGTTATAAGTTGATAGTAAAAAAAGTTTTAAAGGAAAAGTTTATTTTATTCTTTTTAGCGCGTTTAAATAAAAGCTTGTTCTTAAAAAAGTTTTTTTACATTTAATTTATTTTTTACTTTTTAGTTATCGCTGGACAGGTTTCTCAGCCTGTTCAACTCATTGAACGCTGGTTCGCCATCCCTGGTTTAGCTGAATTAATTCTCGCAAAATGGTATTAGACTAAAAACACAATTTTTTAAATCCGTAATTTTTAAGCAATTTTTTCAATCTTCATGCAGATTTTGGCTAACATTGTTCTACACACGAAAAAAAAAAAGGTTTAGTGAGATTATCTTCATAAATGACAAAGTTATTAAATGTTTA
Organism: Trichonephila clavata; assembly: GCA_019973975.1. Taxonomy (NCBI): domain Eukaryota; kingdom Metazoa; phylum Arthropoda; class Arachnida; order Araneae; family Nephilidae; genus Trichonephila; species Trichonephila clavata. The sequence continues at coordinate 21,201 of BMAO01018193.1, read as the reverse complement.
ATTAAAATTTTGACTATTTTTGAAAAACTTAAAGAATATATTATTTATTTGAAATATTTTGAAGATAAGGGATGTATTTCTCTAACATATTAGAAGAAAATTTGAATTGTTTATTAAAACTTCAAAAGGCGTTTAAATATTTGTATTAATCAATAAAATGCTTAAGACTAAAAACGCATTTTGTAATCAAAAAAGAAAGTTTTAATCAAAATAATGATAATTTTTTGCTGGACATTGAATATCTTCTACGTAAGAATCTATTTTTTTTAATTGCTCAGATCATCTTTAGAAACTTGATTTGAAAAAAATCAATAATTAAATTCAAATAAAATTAACAGATTCTATTTGTAATTAAATTAAGGACACATGTCGTAGTGTGTGTTTTAGATTACTGGTGATAAAATGAGGTATATTTAAATTACTCGTAGGCTTAAAATTAGAAAATTTCTTTAAAAAATTACCATCATTTTATGAAAAATTATTTTTTTTTAATCGAAAATATATTGCATTTCTATATAATATTTTTTCTCTTATTGTTTTCCTAGCGGATTCCTTTTTGATGGGTAAGATACATTAAAAAAAAATGATCTTTCCGATTCTGTAATTATTTTTTGTCTGAGTTTCATAGATTAAAGTTAGATAAATTATTTAAAGAATTTCTTCAATACTCCATCTCAGTTTAACTTGACAGCGTTGAGAAAGGTATACAATGTACCAATCTACTTGAAAAATAGCTCTACTTTTTTGTTTTGAATTTAAATCCAAGGAAATAGGTAGAAATTTGTAAAAAAAAATTGCATACGTTGTAGAAATTAGATTGTTTTTACGTTGTAGAAATGTAACTATTTTTTTAGACAAAGTTAATTAATACTGTCAATAGCGCAACGTTATGAAATGCCAGTTTGGCTGAAAACCGATTTTCGACGCCAACTTTTGTCATTGTTGTAACAATAAAATTATTACAACAATGCAGATATATCCAAGTTGGCGCCCAAAACTAGTTTAACGTTTTTAATTAATATCTTTTTAATTAATTGCAATATCGGAATATAAATGGTCAAAACATGCATTGTCATCCAAACTAAACGTGTATACAAAATTTCAGTCTCAATGGGAGGAAGATATCAGCTCCAAAATTGAGTTGCAAGATTCCACCCGAACAAATTACAAACATGCATACATACATACATACATACATTGTAAGTTAAATAAAAGCTTTTAAAATACCTATTTTTATTTAGTAAAAACAAGAGATGCTCTGATATGTATTGAGTCTTAAAAACTCTCTTTATTATTGTAATCATTTTTGATTTAATACAGAATGGAGTTAGAAGTTTGATAAAAAAATATTAATTTATGTTTCTAATTTAAAAAACATAAAACTCCTATACATCACGGCATTTTTTAAATTTTTAGGTATATTCGCTGCATAACGTGCACCTCCTTTTTTACGAAGGAACCTGAAATGTATGTGTGCAATTCTGTTATGTTTTGAAGTCGTTTATTAGAGGTATTATGCCAAGATTTTTAAAAAGATAGCATACTTCTAGAATTACAACTCTAAGTTCATTAGGTATTGTCGTTTCTTTATGAACAGAGTTCCGATCTATGGAGAAGTCTGTTTTTTTAAGCTCTTCTCTTTTTTTTTTTAATTTTAATTTTTGAAGCTTTCGTATTTATACCCGGCTTTTAATGCGAACCCTTAAATTTCAATCTTATTTTTCAATTCCTACTATTAGCTCACACACTCTATATTTATCTTGTTCAATTTTCGATCATTAATAAAATGCATTTTAAAGCACTCAATTACGCTGAAATTTTGTATGCACGATTATTTTGGATGACAATACCGTAGTTTAATAATTGGAATAAAAATTAATGGATTAAAACTAATTATTCAAAGAATTACAAATACAGCCACGTTAGCATCATTTTTGGCAACGTGTAAAAACTTGAAAGGTTTTTTCCCCCTCATATTTTAAAGCGTTCATTTGAGGTGAAATTTTTCTATTCACTATTGTTTGGGGGTTTTTATACGATAATTTAATTATAATTAATTGACTGAAAATAATTATTTAAAGAATTACAGATACAGCCACGTTGGAGGCATTTTTAACGACTTGGGTCAAAACTTTAAAAGATTTTTCTCTCACATTTCAAATCATTCATTTGAATTGAAATTTTATGTATACGATTGTTTTGGATAGCAATACTATATTTTAAATATTTTTAATCAAAATTAATTGTCACTTAATGTTGTGATTCTGTCATATGTATATACATATTTATATTAATTGTAAATATTTAATAAAAAGTAACTAAACTATAAATTTCTTTTGCTAATCTAAGTAGGAATCGACTTAAATTTTTTTTTTTTATATTACTTGTTTAGATAAAAGTATATTTTTTATTACTTTTCGGTAATAAAAATTACTTTTTCCGGATTTTCCGGTATATTAAAATGTTTGAGTAAATAAGTTTATTTATGGATGACAAATAATTAGTCACTTTTTATGGAAAATTCTATATAAAAATTGTTTTTGTTAGCATATATTGGTTCTATTTTTTTTTAAACATGTTATTAATCAGAGAGTAAACAATTTCCAAACTGATTGTTTGCATTTCTGTTTCAGGTCCATCATGAAGAGTGATCGAAAGTGTGAAATTTTTGCCCATGTCGCGTCTCATTTAATTTGCCACGCATTATACATGAAGTGAAATAAAGCATGCGCAATTTTGGATAACACGTAATTTATAGTTTCGAACGGATACTTACATATAGGAACAATGGATGATTACCAGGAAGTAAGTCTCTCTTGTACATGTTCTAAAAATTGCATTGTTCAAACTGCTGTTTTTTTTTTGTTTTTTTTAGTTTAGAGAGAAGTAACGGAAATTCTTAAGATTAAAAATCGTACAAAAAAAAAAAAAAAAAAAAAAAAAAAAAAAAAAATTCCATCACATGCTTAAATTTTAATATTTTTTATTAAATAAATATTGTGCCTCAACTCAGCTGTTTTAAAACGTCATGTTTAACTATTTATTGTAACTATTGGATGTTATAATATTGATGCATTTCTGCTTTAACTGTGCATTTCTTTTATCTTGTTCGCAATTTTGACAAAGTTTTTTTCATTACTATATGGATTTAAAACTGCTTCTTAATTTGCAAACCTTGATGTGAAATTCAAAAAATATTGATATCGATTAATTTGTAGTTTTAATGAAAATTTGAATCGTTAAAATCTATTTAAATAATTATGATTTAAATAATCTATTTAAATAATAATACTGTTACCTGCATGGTGCTCAAAGCTACGTCTCACGACAGACGTACAACTTAGCCCTTTGCCATGAGGAATTTTGTGGGGCCTCGATCTGGCCTTTGCCGATCAGGTGGCATCAGCAACAACAACAATCAAATAATTTAAAAGCATGATTCATAAATGATTGCACTTGAGAACATTTTAATAGTTTCAATTTATGTGTACTAGAGTTTTCGAATGGTAATTAATCAAAAATATTTTATAAAATTATTTTAAGGATGCAAGATTAATTTTTTACAAGCTGTTAAGAGCAGTGGCGTAACGTACACCCCAACCCCCGCATTGCGGTGGGCTCAGGGCTCTAAAGGGCTCAAACCTTGACTGTCGCCTACCCTTTGTAAAATCCTTGGGAGGGGGCAAAACCTGACTTTCCAGGGGGTTCAAAAGTTCTCCGTTAAGCCACAGATTAAGTCGCTGGACACAAACTAAAATTTTATAAAGCACACGATTAAAAATAAAAATTTTGAGTCACCTGCAGCAATTTATATTATGCATAATAATAAATAAAATTTTCTTATTAAAATTATGCAAATTTTTTGAAGAATTTTGTGTTTTATAATAAACACGAATAAAAAATTATTTTCAATGAATTTTAAGAGGATTCAACAAGAATTATAGCTAACGTGGCGTGAAAGTTTAGAGCGGAGTGCATGCCTAGGTATCGTCCTCGTCACTCGACAATGGCATACAATTATGAGATTCGTCACCAATATCTTTTGTGTTTCATTAGAATGCGACGTCAATACAAAACCAATAAATTAATGAGCAAGATATTTGCACGTATTCTTCGGGAAAGTATCTATCAGGGGCGTAGCTACCGCCGTATGAATGATTTGGGGCTCTAACAACAGGAGCCCCAACATATTTAAGCAAAAATTCGTTTAATGCTATCAACTATACCATTAACAAAGCTCCTTGTGGCGGTTGTGGAGCGTTTCTGTCGCGAGAGGACATTAGTAGGGGAAATAAACCAACAGAGCCCCCCGAACGAAGAAGCGAACAAAAACGGAGGAGACGCGAAGTGAAGTAAGCGGTCGGGAAAGGAACCGCCATTCCGTCTTCATTCGTCTCCGAGTGCGGTGCTAATATAAACAACTCCTATTGCTAAGGTGCCCTGCGACCAGGCTAAAGTTAAACTCTTGTAAATATCCAAGCAGCTAAAGAGCTGGATAATATCCTGCAACATAGCGAAAGACTTTTATCGATGTTGTGTTTTCCTATCATGTAATTTACCAAAAACTCCTATTTCCAAAAAAGGGCCCCTAAAGTTTTTTGATACATGACTTGCTACGTTAGTGGTATCTATCGTCTAAAAACAGAATTAAGTGTATATGTAAGTAAAGGTGTAGAAATTAATTAGATTTATCAAAAAGATTTTTTTCTTCACACATTTTTCAACCCATTAAATGTGTCATAATTCTATCGAAAAAAGTTGACATCCATATTCCAGTATTTCTTTTCTAAATATGTTATCATTAACTCTAGCATTTAATACAAAAAAAAGAGAAAAAAAAGACGATTATTATACACAACAAAACTTAAACAGTTGTTGACTTTTGAAATGTCAACGCAAGTAACGTAGGTGTTTTCTTTTCCCCCTATCATCACAGAGAAAAGGTGAATGACAAGCTATGAGCAACATACCTCTTCCATGTAACCCTATCTAGCAAGTAAATCTGCTCCTCCCCTCTCTGCGAAGTTATTTACCGCTCTTTCTTTAGTTTTTAACTATTAAGCTTGTTCATTAGCCTTAAGCAACGACACTATCATTCACATCTTCCTCCATTTTCTTCCCCCTTCTCCGCTCATAATACTCAGAATCTTAAGGTAAAAAAATGCGGAAACTGTTTTTTTATGAAGCAATTTGCAACTCTAAAGTAATTTATTTCTCTCTTATTTCATTTCAGTGACCTTTCTCGTGTTTGAAGCACCTCCGAATAAAATGTTATGTAATTTACGGGTTAATTCACATTCAAGATTGAAATAGCCATTTTCGGAGTTATTTTAAATTCCCATACATTCCGTTGTATGCGGAAAAGAGTCTTGGAGCTTAAATATAATATTAAAGGAGTATGCTATTAAAGAAACTAAATTGAGTACAAGCAAAATAAATTTTTTCTACTATCAAAGCCGTTGCCAAATTTCGAAACTAAAGTAAGTCTTATTTCTTAACTTCAGCTAGTAATATCTTCAGATTTACAAAATGAGAAAAAAATTAGCAACTCGTTTTTTTCCGTATTTTATACTAATTGTTAATTAAAAAAGTCTAATAGTCTCAATTCATGTGACGTCAGTCACATGATAATGATAATCACGTATTTTTAACCAATCAGTTGAAAAACTCATGTGACGTCATAGGCACACGATAATGATAACCATGTGATTTTAGCCAATCAGTTCAAACATTCATGTGACGTCATAGTCACATGATAATGATAACCACGTGTTTTTAACCAATCAGTTCAAAAACTCATGTGACGTCATAGTCACATGATAATGATAACCACGTGTTTTTAACCAATCAGTTCAAACACTCATGTGACGTCATAGGCACATGATAATAATAACCACGTGTTTTTAGCCAATCAGTTCAAAAACTCATGCGACGTCATAGTCCCACGATGGAAACAATCATGTGTTTCCAGCTAATCAATTCACGCGCTTCGTTGTTGCCAACTTTTGATCTTTTCAGAAACTTTCTCTTAAAAATTACAAATTTGTCAACAACAAATGCATTTTATTTAAAAATGCATGCATAAAATAATGTTTTTTTTTAAATTTAAAAATATTTTGAAGACATTTATTTTTATAACATTTTTACACTTTTATTCAACTATAAAATTTGAAATTTATCCAAGTTTTAGAAATAGAACAGCGAGTATATATATACAATTAATTTGATGTCTGTTTTGAATTCAACGAAGGACACGTGTTTGTCTTTATCACGTGACTGTCATAAATTAAGCCCATTGTGCTTAAATAAAAATTGTCCAGTGTCACAAGCATCATACTACCTCCGTATACATATGCTTAGAAATGAGTTCAATATGATAGGCGTCTTGGTTGGCAACGAAAAGTTTTGTTTGGAACATTCATTTATAATGGAAATTTTATTAAATATAAATGGATGTCAAGAATTTTACACTGTGAAGTATCTTTCTAAAAACGTTGTTACAGTATTCTCTCTCAATATCGTATTTTTAAAGCTTCTTGAGTAGAACATAGAAACAAAGCTCTTTGTACACATTTTTGGTGCAATTTGAGCCTAATAATCTTCCAAAGTCAAATAGAGAAAGAGAAACTACAGTTTGTTAAGCTTTAAATTATTTCATGAAAGCGACTCACTCATCAAAATATCTCCAGAACTATTTAGACATACACACTTGAAATTTAGCATTCATGCTCCTTTTGTTGAGTATAGATGCTCTAAGTACGAGGTTTGTGGGCTTTAACATTCAAGGGAGGGGTTGTGAAGGTTACGAGGGAGGGGAGGGGGAGTAATGGATAAAAATTTTCTGTTGGAACTATTAGACTTAAAGAAATGCAATTCTTATGCACTCAGTGAAAATCCTTTAATACGAAACTGAGGGGACTAAAATATTTTTTCGTGTTAAATGAATTTCGTTTTAAAGGATATTGCAAAAAAAAAAAAAAAACATATTTACCAAAATTAAGTTTATTAGAGTACTTTTTTACATCTAAGAGCATCTGTTAAATTGATCGAGAAATCTTCATTTGCTTCGATTGCGAGCAAATATTTTCAAAACAATTGCTTCCGGAAGAGAAATTTCGCGTTTTGTATAATCCCTTTATCACAAGGCTGCAAGACACTTGTATTTGGATGCAAGAAGATAAGCTTTATAGCTTTCAATACAGCATTGGGATGAGCCGAACAACTATGAATTATCATTGTAACCTTACGCTTTTCTCGTACGAATTGCTCATCTAATTTTACGATCTGAATTTCAAAGCCAACTGAAGAGAGATGAGATGTTTTTGTGCGGCGTTTGTAGGGATGGTGGGTGAAAGTAGCCCAGAGAAACAAAATTGGCTCGTGTCACAGGCTACTCCGATTATATTTCAAAACCAAGTTAGCCTCCTTTCTGCGAAACATGTGGAAGCACATGCTTAATTTCACACCCCTCTTAAATATCGCATTCACGGCTGGTGTTTTCCGTATTTTGTTCATTTTCAGAAAAAAAAATATTTTCGTGTTTAAGAGGGGAAAACACATTAACATTTTTAATAACTTGTCGGGACCGTTGTATTTCGTGTTAAGTGTTTTCGCGTTAAGCATGTTTTACAGGTACTAGCTAAGAACGATTCTGCTGAAATCGATTTCCAGGGGGTTTTGTTGGGTTGCGGGATGTTCACGTTTCTTTTGTTAAGTAGAGATTTGCTAAAAATGGGGTTTGTGGAAATCGACTGAATTAGGAGAAGAGGGCTTCAAGGGCGTAAATAATATTTTTTTTAAATCAAGAGGTGATGCTGATGCAATTGAAAGCTTAATGCTGGAACTTAGATAACAATAGCCAAAAAGAATAAATAGCCTTACAACATCATGAAATATTCAGGGAAGAGTGCTAACTGCTAGTAGTGTTTTTGTTTTTATTTTTAGTGCATAAAGCAAAGCTTAAATTATTTTATACAACATTAGTATAAGTGTCAATTACAATAGATTTTTTTTATAAGAGGGCATTAATCCTTTCACCCCAATTTCTCATGGGAATATTTCGTTTGGTATGTGTTTTGTTTGGTATCAGTTCAAGAATCCGGAACAGGTTTAGAACGCATAGATATCGATGTACCTTTGTATTTTATATCACATTTGCAAATTAACTGTTTAACTGTTTTTTTTTGTAAACGGAAGTCTCATTGGTTAGTTTCAGCATCCTGCTATTGCTGTTTTGAGTTCTGAGCTTATTTTGAATGCTTATTCACGATAAGACTGTGCTGTTTCGGACGAACGAGCATTTCTAACAATTTGCATGCTTTTTATTATAACAGCAAAATGATTTCGCTGACCTATATCAAAATAAAGTTAATGATGAAATATTGTGTAAGAAGCTGCATTTCCGAATTACTCAATTACACTTTTTAAAAAAGAATTCATCCTTTTCCTCTCACTGTATGAGAGGTCTCTAGTTCAATATAGTGAAAAATAAGAAATTTAAAATGTCTGCAACTCTTAAACCGTTGAAAATATTGCTTTATATTCGGTGTTAGGTGACTGATGAAGGTCATAAGGAAATAAAAAAAAATGCGGGTATCATGTAGGACAGCGATTCTTAAACTTTCGATCACCGCAGCCCCTTTTATGAATCAGCCTGACAACGTAGACCCCTCAGATTTTGAACACCCCTCTCTGATTCCCAACACATAGCCGAGTGATTTAAAAATTCTCCTATAATCCTAAGAGTGCCATTGCTACTTATATACACTTTTTTAACATTTATTTTTTCCTTTAAGGAATATATATATATATACATATATATGTATTTCAAAAATATACACAAAATAGTTATAAACCTAAGATAACTATAGTCATGATAGTATAAAGTCTTAGCCATCGTAGTACTATAGCAAACCCCTGCCCTATAGCAAACTCCGACTATATATAGTCGACTCTTGATAATTCGAGGTTAGAGGGACCAGTGAAAAACTTCGAATTATCGAGAGTTTGAATTATCAAGAGGGTAGGAAAAAAACTCCCAAAATACACGAAGAGAAATTTTTTTCTAACAGATTTGAATTTGAAACTATGTAATAAAACAACAATTGTATATATGCATAAAATTATTTTAAAGTAGTACATATTATACAGTATAAATATTATGCAGAAGTTAAAAGTCCCGTATTAAAAGAATACATCCAATACATGCATACGCATCTCTTCTTCAGAATAGCGGACTATCCTTTCTGAACACATGTGTAGCAAGGCGAAATATGCGGAACGAAACATACGGATGGCTTACAACAGGTGCGGTTGGTCTATTGTCCACTTGAAGAAGGAAAGCAATAAAAGTGTCTTTCCGCCTGAGGAACCGGAAAACACAAAGAAGGGGTATTAGACAGATGGTCATCAAAAGAGATACGTTTCAGGGGAGACACGCAGAGACAACACAACACAATAATTGTAAGCTCCAACCTGTTTGCTAAAGGACTGTGCATGATAGTGAATGTTCCAATTGTTGAGAGTGTTATAAGATCACTTCAAATTATCGCGTGTTGTAGTCTTGCCAGCCACAGATTTTACTCAAAATATTGAGTGTACCAAAACGTATTGTTTTAGTTCGAAATATGAAGAGTTTTTCAAGGAGCTGAGCATATACTTCGTATTATCGAGAGGTTCGTATTATCGAAGGTTTGAATTATCGAGGATCGACTGTATATTAGTAAAACATATTAATTTCAAATAAATAAGGTATAACTGTATTAATTAGTGATCTAGTTATGGATGGCAAACCTTTCAATTTTTTTCACGAGACTCTTCAGAGTTTGTAAAAGAGGAAAATCTTAATCAGAGACCTTTACGGACCCCCTAAAAATTGCTGGGAGCCCCGGGGATCCATGGATCACAGTTTAAGGTCCAATTATGTTGGAAGAATCTAAATTATAAGAAAAAATTGTCTTACATTAAATAATGACAAACTTTACTCTAACCAACAGTTTGTTATTTTATTATATAATTAATATCTGGCATATTTATAGAAAAGAGGATAAAATAAAAACACAAACATACGAAACATTTTTTTTTTGGTGAAAAATTATTAACAAACAAATGTTTCCGGTTTTAAATGTATGCATACCATCAAGACCTGAAATGCTACATTTCCCAAAGATTGAGTTTACCTTTGTTTTAAATTTAACCGCCAGAATCAATGCTCAATGTCTCTTCAACCATCGTAAATTTTTATTTAACAGGCTTGAAAAAGAAAAATCTATACATCTGTAAATTGTTTCCCTTTCTGAACTTGTTTCCTTTGAATTTCAGAAAAAATGAATTATTTGCAAGCACCAGCATGGCAATGATCATCCATGCATAGCCTCCTTGAGTTTTTTTCTTCTCTCTTTCTTCGTTTTTTCTTTATGATGCTTTCAAATTTTCTGTTACAATGCTTTTTGATTTTGGTGCAAGCTATCATTTGAATTTTCTTGATTCTCTACAATTCCTGTGAACCGTAGTAACCTAGTAATGAATTAAATTCAGAATTTACGAATCGTATATGGAAAATTCATAAATTAAGACACTAGCTTAAATGTTGCCTTTGCCAAATCATCATGATTCAAATCTGTTCTAGAGCAAAGATCAGTTTTACTGCAATTCTATATCAGGAAACGAATCCAATATAACATTTAGAGTAGGGTTGGTCAAACTTTTCCGGGATACAAGCTACTTATAACGTTTTAAATGTGTTGCGGTCCACCCAGTGGCGTAAGTGTGGTGAGCTAAGAAAAAGATCTACTATATTTATTATAACTCATTCGTAAATACGGAATATTTATTTACTTACATAACTACAATAAAAAAAGTTACTCTTAAAACCACGTTTAAATCAAAACGCAAGACACAAACACAATAATAATAGCATCTTCAGTGCATTCCCTCCCACGTAGATCTAGTGGCCGCGGTGGCCGAGTGGTCTAGGCATCGGATCATGGCTAGTTTGTCATGGGTTCGATCCTAGTACCACTAAAGATCCGCCGTGTAGGGGAGCGATGCACGTTAAATCTGTCGAGAGCTCAAACGTCCTCCCGTTGGTGTGGTGTGGTAGTTAGGAGAGGGGGGTGCCAGCTCAGGTGTCGTCCGCGTCACTTGACCATGGTTCAAAATTACGCGGACCGTCCCCAAAAAGCCCTCGTGTAGCTAAACAGTGGGACGTTAATATTCACTCACCCACGTAGATCTAGAGGGAAATGAGATTGCGGACACTTGGACCAAGGCTGGCGCTTTGCGAAGCTCCAGAGCCGTCAGCACCCCTTTGGAGATTTTCTCCAAAATTAAACACCAGAATAAGACCGCTTGGATTGTCCCCTCCCCCATAGCCCCAATGGTATCAGTGTTCTCGTCCTGGAGGTTCACGGTTTTAATAGACAGGAACAAACTATTCTAGCCCGCTTTCGAGTGAGTGAGTGAATATTAACGTCCCACTGTTCAGCTACACGAGGGCATTTGGGGACGGTACGCGTAATTTTGAACCATGGTCAAGTGACGCGGACGACACCTGAGCTGGCACCCCCCTTTCCTAACTACCACACCAACGAGAGGACAGACAGCTCTCGACAGATTTAGCGTGCATCCTGCCCCTACACGGCGGATCTTCAGTGGTACTGGGATCGAACTCATGACACGCTAGCCACGATCCGATACCTAGACCACTTGGCTACCGCGGCCACAGCCCGCTTTTGAAGTGGTCACCTTAAATCAATGAAATTTTCCGAATGATCCAAGAGTTTTAAAATGTGTACTAACTGTTCTAAACCGGCCTCGCCTGCTGACATCCTCGAATGCCTAGGGCCCACCAAGTAGGATTTAGCTGACGATCCCTTGCTGGTGTTGGATTTTTTGAGAATGTACGACGCCATGAACCTGGCCTAGCAGTGCTGGCTAATGGGGGCATGCAACAAACATAATAATATCAAATGATGCATTTATTATTAAACAATTAAAAAAATAAAGCATTTTCATCTAAAGTTAGTCCTAGTAGTTATAGTCACTAGAAGATTTAGTCTGCATGCTGTTTGCATTTCATGAATATCTTGGTTTATAATTATTAACTGCTAATTGTCGGGTTGTCATACCCGAGTGTCTGGGTAGTCCATAAATCGATCGCGATTGACTTAATGCCTGACCCTGCTCTAGAGCATACTGTTTAAATTACGAGCTTCGTAGCCAGTAATGTTTTAGTCAAATTGCATGGGTTGAGTCCCGATTCCACTGGATACGTTTTATGGAAAATGGGGCTCTCCCCTCTTCTAAATTGCAAGAATTCCTTGAAAGTTGAAAAAAATTGAAGATATCTATTAATAATTGAAGATATCTATTAATTAATATTATCGATGATATATAGATAGAATACTTTTTAATTCTCAGAATAATATAGTGCATGTTTTAAAATTTCATTTGGATAATAATTCAGACAATCCATGAGGATCAAGTGATAATGTTTGTTAGCTCGTGGCTGGCAATGTTATTGTTGAATAAGGCCTAATGCTACTATTTTAGATTTTTTTGTTGTTATTGTTGTTCTGCGATGTTTTGATTCGGAGGAATTATTTTGAAAACAAAGTGCAATTTCACGAATCATGACAATCCACCTAGAGACATAGTTAGTTAGGAAAGCAGTGATTGTGCGTTTTAAAAACACATCTTGTTTAAATTTAAATCCAGAATTAGGTTATAATTATTGTCTTGCAATGATAAAGTAAAGAATTTTAAAACTTACCTTGTTGATTTGTTTTAAATAACAGCTATATATAAACAACAAATAAATACGTTAGTTACACCCTTCAGTTAAGTTTAACTCAAACTAAATACATCTAAGTTCCATACGTCGTTGAGCAACTAGTTTTTAATCAGCCAAGGGCTAAATTTGTTCAAAGAACCTACGTAATGAATAGAAACCAATTCGATTTTTCAAACTTAATACCTTACTGCACAATGGGGTTCGTCCTTTTGAATCTTGGTCTGATAATGAGAACATCACTAAAATATGTATGCACTTTTTAAACTCCCACATCGCAATAAGACTTTGAAGCGCAGTTGAATTTAGTATAAAACAACTCCCATTATTCAACGCAATGGTTTTTTGAAAGAAATTATTCGTGAACTAGTAACCTGCCATTTATTAGGCTGCTGAATGATTACCATGTTTTTGTTTCGTAGATTACAGTAATTTAATTTTAAAATAAAAGTGAATTGCTTAGCTTACTATTCACTAAAATTACTTTTGGACATATGATAAATCAAAATAAAGTATTGTTGCTTTTGTTGTTAAATTCATTGCGAATATATCACTTGCATTTTTCACCCTAAGAATATATAGCAATCTAATGCACTTCTAAACATGCTGCACTCTTTGGAAAGAATATAAAGTAAGGAAGAATGATTAAATATTGACTAAAGGGATTAAGCGAGATTGCATCATTTGATTTATAATAACTTATAATCAATCTTTAATTTGGGACTTTTTCAAAACTGTTAAGTCGATCATGTTGTATATACAACAATGGCTTGGCAATCTAAAAAATAAGTTTATCAGCTTTCCCACAGTCACCTCGAAGGATGCAAACGCGGTCCCCAAGCGCAAAATTTCTAACCAGCATTTTCATAAAAACAACTATCCCAGAACTCAATTGCCTTAGAAATATGTCGTCTATGGTAGCAAGACTCTTCACGGGTCATTTCAAAAGCATGAAAATATCTCCAGATAATTCCCGATCTTACCCCATCTGCAGCAATTGTCCGAAAACCCAATTAACACCAGACCATATTTTTGACTACAAGGCCATTCTTGCATCTCTTTTTAAACTTGATGCATCACCACAAGATATTTTTACAGTCCGCAAGCTCCAGACCTGGCCTCACTTGTTATTGGGGCTTTTGGACTAATATAGAAATGCACTAAATCCATAGACAAGACGAGAAGAGGAATACCTATTTGTCAAAAAAGGAAGGTGAGGGAGCTGTTGTTTGTCAAATAGGCATGGAATTGAGAATTTTCACCTAGAAATGATGTTGGAATTCGGAGAGTTATGTTTAAAGTTTAGTTGTGGCGCCCTAATTATTTGTCTGTGACGCAGAATTATGGAATCAGTCTGTAGAATGAATCTCTTTCCACAATTTCAGTATGACAAAGGGTAAAGTTTCTTAAGTATTTAACATAGAGGCTGTTGGTGCACATGTGATTTACCGAAATTCTGTTTTATTCAAATCGAGCCATGAAATACATATGAGAAATTAAATCCTTGTAGAATTTATATTTTGATTCGATTAAGTAGAGACTGATATTGTATTTAATTTAAAGATTGAACTTAAAATAAAATCCCCAATAATACAGCCTTCTTTTTATATCTTGTATTAAATAGCACGGGGCTTGTACTCGAGTTTGATCCAGAAAGCCATTAGTGAAATTCATGACTAACATTTGAATATAAAAGTGTAAAAGCTTTATAAATTATTGTCCATTTTTTAAATCTTCCTCAGAGAGTTATTAGGTATTTTTCTCGCTACAAAGAACCTATTGTTACAGGAAATTCTAAAAAATCCTAAAAGGCTATAAAAGCAAAATTTGTGATGTCATAAGTGGCGTACATAAGGGCGGGGGGGGGGGGTCAAACTCTTCCATACAGCAAGAGATTTTTTGTTTTTTGTTTTTACCATAAAGATTATACCTAGGTACTTTTTCGTGTGCGTGCTCTTTTTAAATGTAAGCCTCTCCATAAAAGTAATTTGTGTACGCCACTGGATATCAAAGTCACATGATAAATGCAATCACGTGTTTCCAACCAATCATTCAACTCGCCTCATTGTTGCCAATTTTGCTTTTTCAGAAACTTTTTTTTAAAAAAAAGGACATGTTTGTAAGCAGCAATAATGTACTTAATTTAAAAGTTCCTGTATAATGTCAGAAAATCTATTTTGATTTTGAAAACCTTTTTGAATGTTTTAATATTTGGACATCCTTTCTCATTATTAAATTTAAAATTGTATCTCTCTTGATTTTACAGAAGAACAAAAATATCAACTGAGTTCAACCGAAACCCCACGATTGCATTTATCATATGGCCGTCATGTATTTAGCCCATTGTATCTGATCATTTTTCAAAAATGCCCAATTTCTCCAATAATTGGTGGACTTGGCGACAATTGTTTGCCAAGGTCGCCAATATTGTAACCTTACAATGGAAACATAATCATATTAAGTTGCTGTGTGTAATAGGAGCAAGAAAAATTCTCGTTGGTAGTTTGATGGAGTCTTTTTCCTTTGCCGTATTCTTTAACCACCAGTATTGACTTTTGGATAGTTTAGCTCCTTGCCATTTAGTGAGAATTTTTTACTTTAAAATGAAAAATTAGTGCCTGAATAATAAAAATTACTTGAAATTTATGAGTTAAATAAAGTTATAAGTATTTAAAAAATAAGTTAAAAATTGAGAAAATTCCAAGTTGCCAATCTGGGGGAATAAAGATATCAGAGATATAAAATTTGGAATATTTTTGCAAATTGAGCTTGTTGCGAGAGGAAGCAATCTGATTGGCCGTTACAAAATCGGCCATTAGAAAGAGTTAGAGAAGCAGACAAGAAAAATAATTTCGGTTGTTTGACTTATGAAGTAAATTGTTTTATTAAAATTTTGATGCATTCACTTCTCAAAATTTCATCATAAAAATTGGATTCTTACGAACCATACATGCATATCATTTTCCAAAAACTTTTCGTCGCAAAATTGTTTGCAGAGCTTTTTAAACTTTTTTTTTTGAATTTTATTGTAATTTGTTCTTAACAACTAGGTTATTTATTTATTAGAAACAGAAAAGCTAACTTTTACTTTAATGTAAAGATGGAGAAACTCTTATTTTCGTAAGGGAGTACATAACCGGTCACTATAAAATAAAAATTTAATCACACATTGTTTTCTTTATAAACTAAACTGGATTTTATTCATCATTATCGTTTATGTCTAAAAATACGACTCATTTAATCTTTTATTTGAATTGTTACCAGCTTAAAGTGGGAAGGGAAACCGCTTTGAAGAAGTAATACCAAAGGAGATGTGAAAAAAAAATAAGGATCGTATTCTCATTAAAAGCCTTTCATTCATCACTACCTATTGTTTGGGAGTAATAAATAAGGAAACATATTAAACGCCTTCGTTCGTGTTTGTTGGCTTATATTTGTAAAAGGAGACGAGTATGTTAATGAAAAGGGATTTTTCCGTGGTGAAAGGAGAGGATTTGTACTATTATAATTGTTAATTAATTTGTTTTATGACGTTAACTGTTGAAACGAGACAATTCAATACGTGTATATGAATACAATTTATTAAATTTTTTTGAGTGTTAGTTTATTAAAACTTAGTGAAAGAATATTTTAACGTTTCCAATGATTGCTCTATTTAATACACGTTAACAGCTGTGATTACGTAGGAAAAACTCTTTTTCCTATTAGAAAATGAATAAAATGTGTTATAAATATTTGGAAATGGGATTTTAATCATAGCTAGTTATATGCGTCTCGAAGAAGGATACTTTATTGTTTCGGAAAATAGATACCATCAATTATTCTTATGTTTCTTCAACGTTATTTTAGGAGTAATAAACTTATTTCCCCCCTCTTGTCTGAGAAAATAAACGTATAAATAAAATACTGTAAATCGTTTTTAAATTGCTTTGTACAGGAATATACAGGGTTATCAGAAATGAACGATCCGATTACAAAATTTAATAATTCCCAGATGAATAAACAGAAAGTGATCATTAATATTTCATTGTAAAGATAAAGTATGAAATTTTGAGTTGTAACATTGTTTTTGCCAAATAGATGGCAGAAATGTTGTAATTGTGAACAGAAGTGGAAATGGCATCGCAGCGGGGTGCTCTCGTTTGCAAAAAGTCTGTCAGTAATTACGGTTCAGCGTGAATTTCGGAGAAAATACCGTAGAAATGCACCGACATCTAAAGGCGGTATCACACGTAAATTTTCCGTGCAATTTTTTGGCCCAACTTTTCGCCGAATCTGAGGGGGGAAGGGTTACCGCTTAAACAAAACGACATGCTCTGACGTCAGCCACGCTCTTTCTCCATATTGAAACATTACTCCCTGATTTTTCTGCTTCGAAAACGACCATCCAATATTATTTCTTTTATTTCGCTCGCGCTTTTTTGTTTATGGAGGTAAATAGAATTGAAGCATCATTCTGTTTAAAAGATTATACGCCGTTAAAATATTGTACACCATTAAAATATTATACGATGGGTTTGATGCGAAGCTACCACCGTTTACCGCCATCTTGTTTATGACGTAGGGTGCCGAAGAACCCCATTGGCTGGAATTTCAAGCAACTTTCATTTAGAGCAACTTTCTCAGCTCACTGGCAAAAAGTTGTTCGAAAGCCATTGCTATGGCAACGGAGTAAAAATTGCACGAATTGGACCAAAAATTGCACTGAACGTGTACGTGTGATAAGGCCTTAAGAGTATAAGATGGTATAAACAGTTCCAGGAAACTGGATGCCTGTGTAAAGGCAAAAGTCCAGGACGATTAGATTCGCAATGATATTATATAGGTGACGAAGGGAAGTCACATTGAACATTTGTAAAAACAAATTTTACTTTACTTCAAGAAATTTTACGTACGAAAAAAAAATTTCATATTTTATCTTTACAATGACATTTTAATTATCATTTTCTGTTTTTTCATCTGGGAATTATTAAATTTTGTGATTGGATCATTCATTTCTGATAACCTTGTATTTCTAGATTTTTCAACTTCAGATGTAAAGAAAGAATTTTCAGTTCCAAATTTTTTAAAAAAATAAACGAATTTAAAATTTTTTCTGCGAAAAATGATATGAGCATGAAAAGGATCATAATGTTATCAAAAGGAATGGTAAGGGCATCTTTATTCTTTTTCTTTTTGCCATTTTTTTATGTCACTGCATATTTTTGCCCGGCTCATAAGTTTCATTTTTATACAACCAATAAACAGGGCCGTGTGATATCAAGATAATCATGATCAGAAATCTATGGTTAGTGACATTTATATTTTTGTTCTTTTTAACTTTTTAAATTCAACTGAGCATCATGGGTTAAATTGTACCGAGAATAGGAGGTAACAGCCACATATTGTCCTCGTCACTTGACCGAGGTTGAAAATTGCAAATCCCAATATTAATACAGTAGCAACAATATACCCTGCATTTTCACTTACTCGGTCACCCTACGGTGCACGTTAGACCGAGTTTTCGGGACTTACTGTGCATTAGAATTTCTAGTACTCTTTGAGATATATAACTGAAATTAAACTACAACTCATTAAAATCATAATATTGAGCCACATTCAAAAGCCTTTCTCTTTACTAGTCTCTTCTATAGTTAACAATTGTGAGAAATTTCAAGCCATAATACAGTCCATATTTTAAATTGTACGACTTTCTTTAAAAAGTTACAACTTATTGGTGGCATAATATGGAGAGAGAGTTATATTTATGTCGCGCTATTAAGCTACACTAGGGCTTATGACGACGAAACTCGTAATTTTGAACCATGGTCAAAGAAGTTTGCGAAGTAGGATGCGAATTCAGGTGTCGCCCTTTACCAATTTGAACCTTGATCAAGTGACAAAGTCTGTTGACAATGGCCCTCTCGTGTGTCTGGCTTTACAGCCGTTAGTCCTGAGGAGGATAGAACCTGCTACCATCGGTTCCGTAAGCACGCACCCATACCACTGGACCAAAATAATCATTTCAGTCCGAAGGCTGTTACTGGCTTATACAGATACCACCGCCATAGTCTCCTTGAGCATTCCACCAATAACCACCATGTTCATTTGAAGTATTAGATAATATCTAATGATATATTATATATTATTAGATATAGAATATTATTTATATAGGGACATACACTTAATAAAATTTTAGGTATTAAGATTAATATTAATAAGCGATCAATCCATAGCTTGGCTGTTAGTCAATGAAAAGCAGTCGAGAAATCGATGCACGTATTAAAATTTTATGTAAGATTTCCCAGATAAGTTATAAAATTAAAGGATTTTAAGTAAAAGGAAAACTGGGTTTAAGATTAAAATAACTTAAAATGAAGCTCTCCGAATTTGATGATAAACAAGATGACGAGCTTTGAGTTCGAGGTAGTGGCATACGTAAATTTACGTCATAAGCAAGATGGATTAGTTCTTGCAAGGTATAAATCAAGGAAATGCAAGTAAAGATATATGTGACATATACTTAGCCAATCACTGTGCAGAATAATTGGCACGGCTGTTTTTAAAATCGATTTGGGCCTCAAAATTCTTAGGTTGTAAGATGTAGAAGTTAGGAGAGTGAAGTACGATTCCTTATCGTGGTTGAAAATTATGGGATCTGTCAACTTTATCTCATGTTTGTTTTAGAGTAAAGTTGATTAAAACCACAATCAACCTTTCAGTCTTTGACCGTACTTATGTTTCACTGTTAACGATTTGAGATAATGTTTACTTGACCTAGAAACACATAAATATCCTATAGCGAGGTTAAGCTGTAGCTAATATGTAAGGAGAATCAATTGATATGTACTTTATACCAAAATTTGTGTGGATAGTTTTTAATTTACTGCAAGTTATTTGAAGTAGGTATTGTGATACTTTTAAGCGATTGAAGATTTTGTAAAAAATGCCTTCAAATTAAGAATATGAAAGATCAAAGAGTACGTAATGCAGAACCTTTTAAAACGTTTTATGTTACATGCTTTATTTTAAAGAAGCATGCATATAGCCGTAAAAATTCAATTTAATTTTCAATTTGTTGATGACACTAGATTGATTAATCATTGAATTACTTTGAGTTAAACTGAAATAGCGAAAAATGTTTCACAATGTTCAACTTCAAACAGTTTTTCCTGAAACTAAAATAATCATAATGCGTTTTTGGACAGTGAACGTGAGCGACGAGTCTTTCAACGCATTTGTATTCACAGAAAAGTTTCAACTAAACCGTTCAGTATTCAATATAATCGAAATCATAGTTTCGTGAAATGGATTAAATTGCATCCACTGCGAAACAAATGACTCCTAAGCCGGATATGCTTCCCATCAGCTAAGCCTCGATGAGCCCGAAGAGGTATCTGGTGTGTCCAATTTCGACAATAAGTTCTATTTTTGCAGGCTAAAAAGAAGTATTTTCTGGTCCGATCATTTTTTTATCAAGATCATTGTGACCGATGTCTTGATTGCTGCAATGTTTTCATAGGTATATATTATATTTGATGAATGATTGAGAACAATTTCTTGACTAAGTTTTGAGCTCTGAAAGTTTCTTTTAAGAAAATTATTGTTGTTCGGTAGCAGGAACGTCTTAAGGCATGGGTCAACTGGGTTTGGGGCCCAGGCCTTGCCCTCGGTGGGTGTCTTGTTTCGCGTTCTCGACTCTGTCTTAGTAAGATCAGGATCCATGATAATAGTCTAATATTATTCCAGTAAATATGACCTCTTGATATCTCTAATAGCTAATTACTTTTTAAATCTTCCCCCTGGCTCTGGATCAAATGTTTAGTCAGTAAATGTCTCCTTATTCTAGCTTTTATGTATGTTCTGTCGCCTTTTTATAAATGCACTTGATTAAGACACATTAAAGCGGCATGTTAGGACTTCTTGAAGCCTCGGGCTCCAATGCAAAGCTAGACCCCCCCCCCCACCCAGGGACGTCTTAAGGCATTGACCAACCAGGGCCTCTCCCTCAGTGAGAGCCACGTTTCATTCTTGTCTCTATCTTAATAAGGTCATGATCCGGATAATTTGAATTGTCAAATATTATTCCCGTACATTTTCTCCGAAAAACAGCGAATGTCAACTGGCAAAAGTGGTAAGACTGTATTATTATGTGATGGCGGTCGTCTATGCCTAGGCATAATACCACAAACAATCATTTTACTCATTGAGTCGAAATGCGGTAATCAGTCGATCTGGTTTGTGCTTAGGCTGTGAGTCGAGCACATTTATGCGTTTCAAATTTCCGTTTGAATAAGAATTTGGTAATGCATTCTGTATATTGTCTATTTTTAACGATCTCAGATAGGGCCTACTTTTTTTAAAAATCTTAAAAAGTGTATGAAGTGCGAGTACTTCTTTTTACATAAATAAACTAAGCAGCAAAAGAACGT
>BMAO01018192.1:0-112630 GCA_019973975.1 Trichonephila clavata | reverse complement strand
GCTCATTTCAGAGAACAGCAGACCGAATCATTCGGCAATTGCAGCAGCCACTGGAAAGATGGCAAGCTTTGGCTCCTGTAGTACTGTTTGAAATCTCTATATAAAAATCCAGGGAGTGGTCGCCTTTGCAGAGTTGGTGGTTATTCGATTGACTGTTGTGTCTGTAGGTTCGATTCCTGCTCCTGAACAGCCGTTTCTTTTTTTTATGTATAAAATTTGAAATGGCACACATTTACAGATATAAAATTAAATTTATCGACTATTTTTTATAATTCCATATTCTGCTATTTTTTCAACTATTTTATCTACTTCTTTTAGATTTTCCAAAATGTGTGCTCATTCTATTACTGCAAAATTAATATGTACTATTCAATTATAAATTTTAATTGTTAAGTGACTGTACTTTCGTATATGCGAATTTTTTTAATGCAAAATAAATTCAATTCAATTATTTCTTAATTTTTTTTCTATATTTTTAAATCATAAATTAATAAATTAAATGGTATAAAAGAATGTTTTTAAAACTGTGGGGTGCGTCGTCTGGGGGTGATAACCTTGCGAGGGGTGCGCGAGAATATCGAAAATAGAAGATTTAAAAAAATTAATTTACTGAAAAGAAGTAAAACAAAATGCTTTCTGACATAATAAAAAACACACACACATACACACATTTACATTTATATGATTTATAAATATCATCTAGCGATAATACGTCATCGAAAATAAAAGCTTCAACACTCTTATTAGCTATCTTTGATCCTATAACCAAATAAAAAACATTTTGTTTGATTTGCTGTAATCCCACGTGAGATGAGAGATTCCTTTATCATGTTTTTTTTAAACCTAAAATACTACTCTTTCAAAGAAAAACAAAGCCCAGACCCAGAATCAAAAAAATTCCAAGAAGATAAAAAAATCATCACTGTTCTTATTATTGAAATACTGAATATTAGCAGTAGGAAGAAAGGAAGACTTAATTCAGATTTTACCCAAGAAGCAGAATACATTTTCTGATCTTCTGATTGACCTTCGAATTTAACTGGTATGGTTAGTTACGTCCCCTCTCTTATGTGTTCATTTCATTCAGGGAATTTGTAAATAATGTGTTTCTATTGGGTATTTTCCCTTTTAAAGAATTTTATTATATTTGGAAAAGCACAGAGAGCACTTTGAAGGAATATGGGTCAAGATTTTGAGTATTCTCAAACATATAATCATAATGAAAAACATTTTGTTTTAGATTTAACATAAATATTTTTACATAGAATACACTTCTAAGTCGGGGGCAGTCACGCGGGACATATACCACGTTTATCCATCAGGTACTTGAGGCGGGCACCCAAGTAATCTGGATTTAACAGGATCAGAGACTCTCTTTGGATCCGACAATGCCAAGAGCGCTTAGATTTTCTGTTTACAGGGCCTGAAAAGAGTTTAAACCGGTACCGTTTGTACCCTTTATTAAAGTTACGTACATTTTTGAAACATTTTTATTTCTGTTTGATTGGATTTTTTTCTCAAATAATCAAAGGATAATAGAAAAGTCCTTGAAAGTAGGTAAGTATACCTTCTCTAAGTTACTCACTACAATTATGATTTTTATCGTGCACAACAAAAATAATTATAAAAAAGGTTTGGGGTGACTAGGTCATCTCACATGACCATTAACGTTTGTATAGAATGTGCGCCTGCTTCCGGATTAAAACATTTTGATGTCTTCTTGCTTTAAATATTGAAAATAACACAATTACTTTTCATATCCTATGAGCAGCAACATGGAGTACTTATAGATTATTTTTCTAATGATATTAGTACTTTTAAGAAATGGATGGTGGAGGAAACAAATCTTATTTAAGGTATAAATTCGGAACCGTGATTTTAAAGAAGCTTATAAATAGTTTTCATTAAGGTATCCGTACACCTTCAAAACGTCATTTTCACTAAAATTTTCGATTTTTGAATTTTGACGCTATATTAAGATTTGAGCCTTTTTCTTTAAAATGGTGCTTAAATTTGTTTCTATCTTATGTTAGAACCTAAGTTATGGGGATTTGAATTTTACTCGGTAGTTATTTTTGAAACCGGAAATAGAAGTCTGCATCCCGAAAATTCAAAAAAGGGTTGTTTACATATTTATTTTTCAAAGTTTGGTTTAAATATGCAATAGCAGGAAATATATACTTTAAAATATGAATTTGAGTTTTCAGAATCTCCAAAAATATAATTGGCAACAGGTTTTTACTAATATTTTTATCCGGAATATGGCAGGAAAAGAGAATGTGTTATTGTTTGTTTACATTTGCTTGCCATTGCGCAGCTCTTTATAAGTTTCTGTTTAATCCTTTTTGCTGCTGAAAACATTTTTTTTTTCATTTAAAATGGTAAAACTAAACGTAGAATAAGTGCAAATAGAAAGTGTCAATTTTGTGTGAATGGATATTAGTAATCAATATTTCAATAAATTGCAGCTCAACATCTACCAATGCTAGTTCATCGAAAATTAAAATGCATGCTTTTTTGATGAAGAAATAGCAGAAAATGAAAGTAAACCACATACCAGTAACATAATTATGGACATAGAAGTCCTTTTAAAAATTTTTTTACAACTTTGTTGCCCAAGATGTTACCAAGAAGTTTTACTGCTTTCTGAGGATTTTAGATATGGTTTGTACTCAAATTTTGTTATTAGGTCTAACATTGTATATTTTACCCAGAGGTTTCTAGTTCAAAGAAAACTTTAAGCTATCCTGAAGTAAATACAGGATTTTTTTATGGTATGAAACAAATTGGTAAAGGTTTTTTTGCTGCTTTTAAATTATGTGGTACGTTAAATTTACCCAGGCTCAGTAAAACTGTGTACACTAATCATGAGAGCAAACTCATGTCTGTGATATCAGAAGTTAGTGAACTATCAATGTGCAAATGTAGCTTCTGAACTGTTAGATCTACATCCTTCTAAAAATAAAATAGTTGAATGTGATGTTTCAGTTGATAGAACGTGGCAGCGTAGGGGTTACACTTCCATGAATGTGTGTGTCGCAGCTTCATCAGTTGACACTGGTAAAGTAGGGGACATTGAACACAAAGTCTAAGAACTGCAGGGGGAAGGACCATCCACCTCACAGGAAAACCCCAGACATTGCAGAATGTGCTGAGGAGAAAAAGGACTGATGTCACATTTGGTGCAAATTGGAAAGCTTCTTTTGCCACTTCTTTTGACTTTTGAAATTCATGCACCTCAGGTGACCAACCAAGGATCTCGAGACTGCCGTCTATTAAGATCTGAAACCCTTGAATGATATGGCGTATCCTGTGGATGAATGTACCATGGGTGTAAAGGAGGGACAACCCAGGTTTTTATATAAGTTCTTTAGCCTTGGAGTAGATCTCGGTCGACGAAAGGACCATGTGGTATTCCAGATCTACAGGATCGCTGGCAGCCGCCTTCGCAAGGCCATCCGCTTTTTCGTTCACGGGCAGCCTTACATGACAAAGGACCCACTGTAGATTGATAGGGTGCCGATCTGAAAGCTGTTCAAAAAGGTGTAGAATACACCTGCTGGTGCTGTCACCGATAGATGGACAATTCGATAAATGGTGGATGGAGGATCGGCTGTCTGTCAGGATTCAAATTTCAGAAATGGCTTGGTCTTGTGTATTGTTAAGTAATAAAAGATCACGCATGATAGCTGTTAGCTCCGTTCTGAAGACAGAAGCGTAGTCAGCATTCCATTTCTAAATTTTGATAATGCGGGCAGTTAGTTCAATTAAAAATCCACTGCCAGTAGTGTTTGTTTCTCCCATACTGCCATCAGTATACATCTTGACCGCATCCAGTAGAATACCATTAATTCCTTCTAGAGCCAATTGTTTAAGAAATTCGTAGTGGTCAGATATTTTATTGACATTGATCATTAAATTAGGATGCAACGTGACACCCTGGAGTCCAAGGGCAGGGTAATAAAGGAAGTCAGATAGTGGTAATTATCTATATTGTGTTAAAGGATAAATGAAGGCGATAAACTTATAAACGCTGCAAAATATTTGATAATCTGTTAAGGTATTTGTACACCTTCGAAGAAAATTTTTGAAAAACTGTAATATTTGCTATTAAAATATTTTTCACTGATGAAACATAACTTAAAACTATGAAAAATAAATTTAATATTTTACTTATAGCGCAAAAAAAAAAAAATTAGAGAGAAAACAATAGTACAAATTGTAATTAAATTCATTGTTAGAATAACGCACATAACTCAAATGAAAAAACAAAAATATCATTTTCTGTAAATTTGATGTTGATCATCATAACATTTTTTAGGGTTGTGGTACTATTTTCCTAATAATATTTAAATTATTACAATTTTTATCAAGGTTCGAGTAAATGAACATTGAAAAATCACTAAAAAATTACTACGAGAGATGATATACACCTTAGTTACTAAAACATATCAACTCTATAATCATGGAAATTGTAAGGGTTCTTTAAATCTATAAAATAAATGTACTTGTAAAATTTAAACTAATTTGGTTCACAATTTTTTCTGATATTTACGTTGTCAGATGTCAATACGTTAAAAAAATGCATTTTGAGATAAAACAGAAATAACTTTAAACTGCAATTTTTAATATTAAACACAATTAGATGTACTTAAAATGCCCCTGATTTATAAATAACACCCTCTTTACTCTCTAAAACATTAATTTTCTTCCCCTGATTGCTTTTAAAATTGTTCTACGCTGCTTTACGTTTGGTGTTGAATGACGTTCTGCATCGCTAATTCTATTAACGTCAAGATATTTGTACAACTTTAAAGTAAAATAATTAGGATTTGTATTAAGCCTTTTAAAAAATGTCAACACAACTCTTGTACCCATCATTAAATTGTACAAGTAAGTTTTGAGGCACACGAAAACTTCTTTCGGTACTCTCTGCCATATAATGCCATTAAAACACTCATTTGAGTTTTGTGTTTAGTTGGTAGTTCTTTGGTACATAATGCTAAATATGTAGGCTTAATCATGTTTAACACTTCATTAGATAAACCTTTATATTTTTCTTTTGGCTTTTGACCACAAGATAGCGCTCGCTGGTAGTAGCACCATCTATCTTTTACGATGGTACACTGTCCATGCATGGGTTTCTCGGCACTTGATGAGCAATGAAACAGGGCCGCAATAACATTTTGTTGAAGACCGGAGAGGTTTCCAACATTACTACCAACAGCAATACCATAATAGTTTTGCAATTGGTCAATTGAAGAGTCGGTGAGTGTGCCTTTACCAGACAGATTTTATTTTGTCGACTTTACATTGCTCAATCTCGCACCTACTCTCTTTTGAACATGACCGATGCATTCATATATTTTGTGAAACTATCTTTACCATATGTATCTTTGACACGGATAAAGCCCTTAGAATCCCCGTCACCATAATATTGTGCATATTTAAGGCCTCGCTTCACAATAGAACGTTAGGAGATTCTAGTTGCACCAACAGCTTCCATTTTTAACGCAGAACTTTGAAAATTGCTATGGCATACGTGATCTGCTGCAAAAGTTTCTGATCCAATGATTTAGACATTTTAGAAATTTTTCTGCAGATGGGGCAATATGACGACATTATTTCAATGTCCACCACTTTCCTAGTATCAACTGACAAAGATGCGACACACCCATTCATGGAAGTGTAACCCCTACGCTGCCGTGTTTCGTTAACTGAAACACCAAATTCAACTATTTTACTTTAAGAGGGATGTAGCACTAACAGTTTTGAAGCTGCTTTTTGCATTGATATTTCACTAACTTCTGAAATCACAGACATGAGTTTGTTCTCATGATTAGTGTACGCAGTTTTACTGAGATTGGGTAAATTTAACGTACCACATAATTTAAACCCAGGAAAAAAACCTTTACCAATTTGTCTCATACCATAAACAAATTTTGTATTTACTTCAGGACAGTTTAAAGTTTTCTTTGAACTAGAAAACCCTGAGTAAAAATTACAATGTTTACAACTTATAACAAAATTTGAGCACAAACCATATCTTGAATCCTCAGAAAGCAATAATCCTTCTTCGAAATATCTTGGGCAACAAAGTTGTAAAAAAACATTTAAGAGGCATCAATATCTATAATTCTATTTCCAGTAAGTGTTTTATGCTCATACTCTGCCATTTCCTCATCAAAAACAGCAGGCATTTTGATCTTTGAAGAACTATCGTTGGTGGATGTTGAGCTACAATTTTTGGAATCTTTATTAATAGATCCATTACCACGAAATTGTCGTTTTCTCTTTGCACTAATTCTGCGTTTTAAGTTTCCCATTTTAAATAAAAAAAATTTAAATTGTCATCAATAAAAAAATATTTAACAGAAACTTCTAAAGTGCTGCGCAATCGTAAGCAAATGTAATCAAACAATAACACACTCTCTTTTCCTGCCAGATTCTGGATAAAAATATTAGTAAAAACCTGTTGCCAATTATATTTTTGAAGATTCTGAAATTCAAATTCATATTTTAAAGTGTATAAATTTTCTACTATTGCATATTTAAGCGATACTTTGTAAAATAAAAATGTAAACACACATTTTTTTCGACTTCCGGAATGTAGACTTGTACTTCCGGTTTCATAAAGTAGCTGCCGAGTGAAATTCAAATCCCCATAACTTAAGTTCTAAATTAGTTAGAAACAAAATATAAGCAACATTTTATGAAAACCGTTCAAATTTTAAAATAAAATCAAAATTTAAAAATCGAAAATTTCTGTGAAAATGACGTTTTGAAGATGTACAGATACCTTAAGTGTGCGTTGTCGAATAAAAAAAACCCTGTTCAGGAGCAGGAATCGAACCTGCAGACACAACCGTCACTCGGATAACTACTACCGTTACCAAAGCGGCCACTCGTCGGATCCGAAACGCCCTTTCAGACAAAGCTGCGATGGAGGAAGGTCTAAGCCTAGCCCTCTTGTCTTGGCTTTTGCAATTGCCAATGCAATTCGGTCTACTCTCATCTCCGATGTACGTCTTGTTCTCTAACGATACTTTATTTTTTTACTTTTCATTCTTTTCTACGTATTTCATTGAAGATAGCTATGTACTGACGAAATTCTCCAGTGCAGCATGAACTGAAGTCCAAGGGTGGCCGCATTTTGTAAACAATGCAGAAGCCCGATGCCATAACCACTCGGCCATCCTGAACGAAGCATTCCAAACTTGAGTTTTCTTTAATTTCCTTCTTTTGTTAGTAATAAATTAGAAACACTTTAAAGCAATATTTTCAACTGATATTTTTGTTATTATATTATCTAAATAATATTGCGTAAACTACATGAAACTCTTTTCAAAACATTATTTGTATACAATTAATATTAAAAGTAAGTTATGTTTTGCTTTGAAATTATATTTTTAAAGTGATTCTGAAAATAAAGTCTATCGTATAAGCAAATTTAAAAAAAAAAATTATAAATTTATGAAGTTTTTGATTTTTATAAAATACTCAGTTTTTATTTATATTTAAGGTATTATTACTAATTTTTGTCGTAGATTCTTCCAAGAAAATATTAGTTTGGTATTGAAAACCTGCTTCATTTAAATTCCAAGAATTATTTCGCTATTTTAACCTAGGAAAAACACAGAGCAATTTAAAATATTTTTTACCGTTTTTGAAAATACTAACCAGTGCTCTTAGACCTGACGTCTTACAAAATTTTATAAAATATATGCATAAAAATCTCTACAAAAATTTCAAGACTTTAAGTTCGAGAGAAGAAAGTCTTAGAAAATAAAAACACATCTTAAAAATCAAAAGGCCGAGAAAAGCCCATTTAAAATGTGTAAATCATAAAATATCTATAGCTCTAATTTTTTACTTAGTTATTTTTCAACGTATGTAATAAATTAAAAAAATTACTTTAATAAAAAAAGATTGAAAAATATTTTTTTTTTAAATTCAAATTATGTTTTTTCATTCTACAGAAACATCGTTCATGCTTTATGGAAAGATTTTGATAGTTAAGTTTTAGTAAAATATATTGTAGTTTTTGTGGAAATTTGATTATATCTGAAAGCCATGATTCTTGGCAATAGCTCTTGCTCGAATTTTCCAATGAAAGTGAACTTTTTCTCAGTACTGTCATGCCACAGTTTTACTCTATTCTTCTTTAATCGTTCTCCAATGCCTGAAGGCCTGTTGCATTGTCATTTGTGACAGTTGGTCAAAAGAAAATTGATCTTTCATATAGTCATGAAAAGTACGAAAATATGAATGATAAGAAAAATGTGTGGATAGGGAAAAAAATCTTTAACCAATTTTTAGTGCAGTACCAGAAATGAAAACGTTATGAAATATTTTCGACGCTGCAAAGATTAGTTTAAACAAAAAGACTTAAAAAACAAAGTTTTTTAAAAGAAAAATCATGCATGTTTCTGTACAAAACAACAAGTGATCTATTAGCAATAGTCCTCATATTTTCGATGCCTCGCCAAGTGAAGAGGAAGGCACAGCTGAGAATGGCACCTTCTTCATTAAAAATCCCATAAGACTCCGTTGAAAATATTTTTTTTTATAGACACATTGGTGTAAGCAGCTAATATTCTTGATAATTTAGATAGTAAAAATCAGCCGAAATTTTTTTGCAGCATTTCAATTAAGAAACATAGATTGTTTTTCTGCAAAATGTTAAGTGTTTCCACAAAATTATGTAGGAAAAATAACTTTCTGTACATGAAATTTTACACTTATAAACATGCGCATTACGAATATGAGCTAAGATATCAAAAGAAAAATATTTCAAAAAACTTGTTATTCTCTTTTTAGATCTCAAGAACGGCTAAGCTAATCTGAGATATTCCACAATGTAAAAACTTTAAAAAAAAATGATTACATACGTACAGAATCTTTAACACTTTCAAGATTAAATAGTAAAACATACTATGTTTACATATTATTTTTTAATTAGATCAGATAAATAAAATTAATAAAAATATTGCAAAATATTTTAAATTAAAATCATTTGCACACATTTTTTCACACGGAAATGTGAACAACAAAACATATTATTTGGGAATAACTAACTTATATTTATTTCCTCATATAAATAGTTAAAGATTATTCACCAATATCTTAATTATTTTAAGCAAATAAATGTATACAGATACACATTATACTTCAAATAATTAATAATCTCTAAAATCTATTAAAGTTTATCTCGTGGGAAAATAAAACCCAATGTTCAGGAGCAGGAATCGAACTTACAGACACGACAGTCAATCGGATAACTACTACCTTTGCATTGGCGGCAACTCACTGAATATATCACAATGCCTTCTCAAACGGAATTGCAGTAATGGATCAATATAAAGCTTGCCATCTTGTCATGGCTTCTTCAAATGCCGGTGCGATCCGGTCAATTGTCTTTGAGAGGAATCACATTCTAATGACACTTTATTTATTTATTTTTATTTTTTTGTAGTTATTACAATCAATTTCAAAATTACTGAAGCAATACTCCAATACCGCATGAACTAAAGCCAAGTGGCGGCCGCATCCTACAGAAGGTACATAAGTCCGATGCCATAACCACTCGGCCAGCCTGAACACATCATACTTTTCTTAAGATTTGTTCTTTGTTAGTAATATACGTAATAGAAATTCCTTTAAAGAACATTCCAGTGGTAGATTTGAAATGAGAATAAAAATATTATGTTTGAATGATAACTCCTTTAGGCACGTTTAGCTGAAGAGTGAACTTGAATGAAGCGTTATTTCGTCTTTCGTCGGGAATCTGGTTTTTACAAGGTCGGTCGAAATTCAATAGCTCGCGACATATATACCCCTAAAAAGAAATCATGTGACCAAAAGTGGGATGTTTTCCCAGGTTTTGAGTAATACTCAGCCTTCCTTCTTATGTGCTTATATTGTTAGTTTTTTGTTTACCAAAACACGAACATAATTGATACAAACTTCTAAACAGACAATCCTTAGGGAATTTAAAAATAAATCATATGATATTTATGTAGCAGAATATCAAGATTTTTATTGTACATAGCAGGTTATTGCGTGCATAATATAAAATTCGAATGATCCGATTGCAAATATATATTTGTTGCAGATAAAACTATACAAGGGGCAAAATGTTTAAGACTCCTGGATAGAGGAGGATTAAAAAGGCCCACAGATATCGTTATTAAAATTATTTCAAAGCAATATTTTATTTTTAATTTGTTAATATCGAAAAGATCCGAGTCAGAATATATTAAAGTTGATTGTCAATTATCTTTCTTTACAAGCGTAACAAAAGCATATCTGGAATTGCATGAGTTGTGGAATATCTTGCACTCGTTTCCTTCATCTTCTGTAAACTATAACACATCTGCATTTTCATATTTTTTTAAAAACATATTCATTACCGTCGGAAATATATGCTTAAATAATTATTCAAAATATCGCAGTAAAGAAGTTTTAACGGCAAAGGATTTTCGAAAAATTAAGAATTTAAAGGGCAATTAAATTAATGATCACTTTTTATATTTCCCTGTTTTATTTATTTAAATATTCAATGATCCATTTGTATTTTATTCAGTGCGTGGTTTATACATTATAGAGAATTGATGTAGCATCAAATAGTAATGAATACCATTTGGGTTAAATGAGCCATGTATTGGAGAAATTTATACAGGGAAATATAGAGCAGAAAAGGGATAAATATTTCTAACGGTTGCTATTTATATTTCTTTAAAGCAAAGAAAGTGGAGAAAATTACGGAATTCATTCACAAAAATTTAGTTTCCTACACTGAAGCCGGATCGGCTCTCTGAACAAATTGCCTATGATTTCAAGTGGGGATTGTAATGTAGATTTTTCAAAAGACTAATCAAAAACATTAATTTATTTTCTAAAATCAAAATTCAATTTAATTATGTCAATTATAAAACAACGCTTGACGGAGTTTTTCTTGAATATTTAAATAATTTTGAATCTATAACGTATTTACACCTATTTCAGCTACCATAAACCTGTAATATTTATATATATATATATTAGCTTTTACCCGCGACCTCGTTCGCGTTGATATCTTTAAATGTCATAATCATTAGCATTAGAAAGTAAATAAAATAATATGATAATTTTTATTGCTTCACTGGGACCATTCAAAGTTAAAAATTCTAAAATTGAGCTTAGTTAAAAAATTGAAAACGTACTTTATTATAATATTTAACAAAATATTCAACGACTGCCACTAAAATTTTAAAAAGTTGAAAGAGTCTGCATTTAGAAAATAACTCCTCTTTAAAACAGCTCAAAGCAGAATAATATTCCAGGATGCTACTGTATACTATGTTATATGTTCTTCCGTCAGGTGAAAATATGCGAAGATTTCAGGCATTGGACACACGCGAACAGGCAACATATAGTTGGCCAGGGGTAAAGCATGGCTTTCCCAAATGAAATGTTTACCTGCAATTTTTACCTGTATATTCTCCCTTTCCTGACACCTGTTAAAACAGTGGCACCAAGTATATTCTGCTGCCATTTTGTCGTAATCATATTCGTTTTCTGACTGAATTCTTCAACTATAGTCCATAAGCTTAATGATTTAATACAGGCTCTGATTTCATCTGCCAGTGTACCCCTCTGGATTGCAGGGAGAGTTTGTCGGAAATCACCAAGCAATAAAACTGCCATTTCTCCCATAATATCTGTATTATCTCGTATATCCTAAAGAGTTCAATTTAACGCTTTTATAATTTTCTTGTGAGACATTGTACTTAAATCCCACACTAAATGCTTACATTGTCTAAGCATTCTGCCTCGAGAGCTATTTTTGCAGAAATTACAGACGGGTGAATCTTCATGAGCAAGATTCAACGATAATTTTTAAACAAAATTTGCATTACGACCGCTGGTCAGTAGTGTCCCGGATAACAAGTCACAACAAATGCTATCTTCTAGTTTTTCTGAAGGATATTATTAAGTTTAGCAAAAACGTGTTTTTCCTGTTCCTCCAGGGCCGTTGAAGAAAAAGAATGAACTACTGCCGGATTCTGTTTTACGTAACACTTGATGGAAAAAATTATTTTGTTCTGGAGTTAATGAAGGGATTAATTCTGTTATCTGATGTTGCAATGCTATAAAATTGTAGTCTAATTCTCAAGCAATTTCATCATCAATGTCTTTTCCGTCGACTTGTCGTAGACAAATCATTTCAAAATCATATAGCTTCCCTCTCTCTCTCTCTTCCCAACCATTATTTTCAATTATTACTGTCGTTTCACTGTAGATGTGTTCATCTAAAGTCATATCTGAATACACTTGCTGCAGTTGTCACAAAATATTTTCCGCCATGTACTATTTGTACTTATTCCAAAGGGTTTGAGGATTAGGAAAACTGTAAGAGGATATGAGTATTACGTAAATTGCCCTAATTTTATCCGGCTGTTGACATTGTTTGGTATCCTCCATAGTAATATCTAGTATATTTTCATAGTAATATATCTATATAAAAAATCTAGGTTCAGTATAAGGGAAATATTTCGTTCAAAACATGGCCTTATAATGCAATTATTTTTTTAAAAAAAAAATCAAAGTAATTAAAGTAAACTGAGTGATATTAAAGCAACCATAGAGCTTTTAATATCACTAGTTTTCTAACACTTTATATAATTTCTATCATTTAAAAGCAGGAGAAAATTTGTATTAAAATTTCTGTGATTGACGAAATAGGGAAGTTTTTAGCCAACTTGGCGATATTTTTCAAAGTTTGAGTTTGACATATAATTCATGTAACGTAATAAACGTTCGACATTTAATAAAAAAACATTTAAAAAATTGCTTTTAGTAAAAGTGTTAAGTTACACTGTGTGTGTTTCAGTGGTTAAAATGTAGTACAGGGGGGGGGGGTTGACTATGTCAATTTCTTTCGGCGACCAGAATCGATCACCAAGCTACTTCACTTAGCGATAGGTGTCCGGAAGCCAGAAAGAATTCGTTATCTCACCTTTATATCTATATAAAAATCGTTAAATCCAAATTCCCCTTCCCTATACTACACATGAGTCCAGAAAAATGTAAACAAATGAAGAAAAAATAGGATTAAAACTAAACGTAAAACTTATAAACTTTTTGTAATTTGAATTGCTTTTTGTTTATGAAGCTCTCATTTATTATTTTTAAAAGTGCACCCGAAACAGCTGATGTCATACTTTATTGAACAGTGAGCTATCATAAAAAAAAAAAAAAAAAACTATGCGCGTCTCGTGGAGACGTATACACTATGTCTCGTATCTCGTATGTCTCTCTCATCGGTCTCCAGTAACCAGTTTTTTTAAGTTAATTTTTTAGTTTATTATTCTAATGTTAATTTGTTATCTTAGAAGGGTTTTTTTTGTAGCAGGAACATGTTTCAGAAATACAGTAGTAAAACAGATAACTATGTCCCCTTGGCTGTGTGTGTGATGCTACATTATTTCATCCAACTAGAATTTTCCTTTAACGGGTATGTGACCATTGTCATAGAATTTTCCAAAACTTACAGAATAAAAAAGTGTAACAAGTTGGTGCACAGAGTGGTACTTTCGTATTTTTTTCTATCAATGTCCCATTTCGTTATGATTTTATGTCTATGTTTTTCTAGTTAATATCTTACCTATTAAGAAATATTGCTTTAGAAATAAAAAAGAATATCCTCAAATTGTATTTCCTTTTGTCTTTATTTGTACCTTTTCTTAGAAAATGCAACAAAAATATCTATAAGTATTAAAAAGCACAACGACTTTTCTTCTCCAATTCAATTATGAAAAATTAAATATTTATTGATCAGTTTTATGTAACTTGAATTTGGAAAAATTTTGACATTTGTTTTGAATAATGGTGATTTTGAATTTTTTTTTTCATTTAGGGCAAAATTAATGTATGGTTTTCAAAAATGTGTGATCCCTTAAGATATGTGTTTTTTTCTTCTGCAATATAAGATCACACTTTCCAATATTTTGATAAATGGATCAAAATCTTAGAAAAGTTTGAATTTGAATAGTATTAGCAAACATTTTTATAAACGTAGAAAAAAAAGCTGACAACTGTGAACGAAAAGAACGAAACACATTAAATAATACTTCAAATTATCACATGACAAATATCTGCCGATTATTTTACAAGTCAATACTGCATAAAATTATAACTTGTACCAATTGTCTAAGCAGTGATCACATAAAGTCGAGATATTTCGACATGAAAATGTTTGATCACTAATTCGACTTTTTATGAAAACTTAAATGGGCCCGTACAAAATTAAGATCCTCTGAGTCCGGTGGTCAACATGTTAATTGGAATTCATCTTTATGCTCATCAAACCCATCGAACACAATTCTATTTTTTTTTAAATGGGGAGCTATCGTACACAAAGATTCCATTTCCAGTTCGAAGAACAGACACGAAATAAGTGCGCAAATGTTCTGCAGTTAAGCTCCGATACTCTAAACCTTTAGCGGTCATGTTTCAAATTATACGCCCCACATAGTTTTCCTCAATATATAAAAAGAAAATAGTTCATTTCTAACTAAAATCTTTTATTTTCATTTAGAGTGAATCTGCATGTTCAGTAGTTTTAAAAAAAATCATCCATATAATGACTTGATAAAATGTAATTTTGAAATAAATTTCAAATTCCGTTGAATGTCGCAAGCGTAGACCATAGGTTCCCAAACCTTTTTGTCTCATAGACCCCTTACCATGTTTTTCAGTTTGGGATAGACCCCTGCTTAATTAATATTGAATTTTTGCAAATTTATCAGCTTAACTGCCTTTTTGAGATCTGGTACTACTACCCCTATAATTTAAAAGAATTAAATTTCTAACTGTAATGAAGTATAGTGTTTAAAATTTAAAATTCACATGTTAATTAAATAAATTAAAAGTTAATTAATAAATAAAACATTTAAATAAAACAACTAAACAATAATCAAATTATTTTAATGAGAGAATCTAGTGTTACAATATCAAATTTTCAACATTTGCTATCAATTTTGTCAGATTTAACCTTAAATATCCAATGTTAGTAGTGTCCAATTTTTTCTTAGTTTTGGAGATAGGCAACCGCGCTGAAACTCCTTCACACTAGGAAAAGCAATTTAAAATTTACTCACGATATTGTATAGTTTGGGACAAATAACAGGCTTCACTTTTTAAAGCCAAAATTCCTGACATCTGTTTCTAAACTTTAAGATCTTCGTTAGAGTTGATTACGATCAGTTCCTATTATAATGTGACATTTTTTCTTCAATGTGACCTTATGAATCCATTGCCGATTGTAATATTACTATATAGTCAAAGCATTCTCACACCTGGTTTCAAAATCTGAATTAAAGGCATTTAACTGTTGAACGTAGGTTAATACGTCCTGACAGATTGTCTGTGTCCAATTGATAAAATTCGGGATCTCTAGTATTATCCTTCTTTAGCTGACCTGGAGCGAAATGCTGAAATAGTTCTTGTTTTAATAAAATTTATACTGTCCCCTTGTAAGTACAAACTAACGTCAATAAATTTAGTAAATAAATCTGTTAAGCGCGCACGCGCGGTTAAAATTTGGTATCCACTTGATTAAATTTTCTCTTAAAATTAAAGTCATTTTCTAGTTTTATGAGAGTCACTATCATAGACCCCTCTTACACCTCAATGGACCCCGAAATTATTTTTTTGCCGACGTGGACCCTTTGCAGGTCGTCATAGACCCCAGGAGGTCTATATAGACAACTTTGGGAATCACTGGTGTAGACAAACAACATAAACAGTTACGCATACGTACCAAGCATTAATCTTAAAGTACATAACAGGAAGACATTTTGTCAATAAATAATTATTAAAAATGCTTTTATGACTTTCATAATTGTCGACAGTCTTGCACAAAAACCACATATTCCTCTCAATTCTTTACTTTAGTGAAAATTGTTACTTAAAATCTATCAATATTAATGCAGTTATATAACAGGACTAGTCAATCATTTAATAAACTACATAAGTATTAATAAAAAAATTTTTTAATTATAAATAGTACTTTTTTCATTTTCTTCATTGGCTTAAATATTTAATTACAAATACTAAAAGCAAACTGACCAACATTAAACTTTACAACCCAGCCCACACACTTTCGTACTGGAACACTGCGCGTTCCAGGGTAGTTGCGGAATTTTTTAATTTAGTTTTTATTAGTACTCTATATTTTTATTATTTCTTCCTGTTTCATTGTGTTGTCTGTATTGTGTACATATAACCAGAACAACATAATAATCAAAGATAAAAATATTTTTTTTCTTTACGTGATAAAAATCTCTAACCCGCACAATCGTGTTGGCTAGGTATTAAAGGAATAAATTAGTTTTTTTTTTTATATAATCGGAATGTAACTAGAAATTTTATTTTAAA
The DNA here is from genome assembly GCA_019973975.1 of Trichonephila clavata. Lineage (NCBI taxonomy): Eukaryota > Metazoa > Arthropoda > Arachnida > Araneae > Nephilidae > Trichonephila > Trichonephila clavata. The sequence goes on along the minus strand of BMAO01018192.1, from coordinate 96,208 downwards.
CATTTGACTCTGAACGTCAGAAGTTTGACCTAAAATGCAGTGACATAAACAATTATTTCATGTTCTTCTAATCTTACTTGTCATGAGAGGTGGTTCAGATAAATATTAAGTTCTTGACGTATAATAGTGTTGGGCTAATTTCAGATCCGAAACCACGATTAAAAAATACTTCGCAGGCAATGGTATAGCATAAGCAATACGTCACTGACATTGATATAAGTGTAATAAGTTATTCATTATATTTAAAAACACGAGGAAGGATGACAAAAAGATGAAAAAAATGGTTTCTCTTTCTGTAAATATGGATATTCAGTTATATTAGACAACATTTCGATCAATAAGAAAAGAGCAATTGTGTTACCGAAATTCTAAATAATACAATCCAATTCAATGTTGTTTTCATAGTCAGAATGACTGCTTCATCTTAACAGAACACTTGCACAAAACAAAGCGCAGGCAATAAGGAACATAAAAAAAAGTTCTGAGTTAGTATAATACATAAAGTGCAATTTAAAATAATTTATTCTACATATACTGATTTGGTAATTGTGAAATATCTTTGCAAACAAAATATTTCCTTATGCGTAGAGATATACTGTTATGTTGTTTCAAAACAATTAACGCATTATAATCTCAAACAAATAATTAGAATATTATAAGCATGTTTAAAATATTATAAAGGAGAAAAAGTAAAAGGAAACTGAAGCAAACCAGATAGTGTTCAGGATGGCCGAATGGTTATGGCATCGGACTTCTGCATCGTTTGCAAAATGCGGTCACTCCAACGTTTTAGTTGAGGTACCATTGGGGTGTTGTTAAATGAATTCTACATTTCAAAATAATGAAAAAAATAAGAATGAAAGCCAAAAAAAAAAAATAATAGTGTCATTCGTATATGATGCATTTGAAAGGACAGCCGACCGAGATTACATCGGCAATAAATCCTCCTTTACTGGCGCCTTATCTAAAAGAGTATTCCAGTCCGTATAAGCAACGATGGTGGTTATCCGAGTGACTGTTGTGTCTGTAGGTTCGATTCCTGCTCCTGAACTGCTACTTCTTTTTACCGGATACTAGAATCTTTTGAATTATTTTTTAGCCATATCAGGAAATATATGGAAATGTTTTTATTAACCATTTTGTTTAAAATTGATTAAATGCCGTAGGAATGGGTTCATTATATTATTACAAAAATTCTGTGTTACTCATTCATAAAATGTACATATTATGTAATGTTGCGTGAAGATGGTATGTATATGTGGGTGAGAAGAGTCACCTTACAAAGTATCTAAATGCGAAAATAAAATGAACACAGAACATTTTGTTACCTTTTATGATGTCTTCTAAAAATTAGATGGTATGTAAACATTTAACACCTAAAAATCTAAAGCTTAAAATGTGAATAAAATCATTTAATATATACTGTAATCTTAAGCGTACACAATATAACTAAATAAAAAAGGGATTATTGATAAGAATTATACTTGTTCTTTTTACAGCAATACCAGCAATTTAAGTTTTGAACATAGTGTGAATCTGAGTAATAGCCAATTCAAAAGAAAATGCATTGATACTATATCAATAAATTATCGTACTAGTCATAGGATGTGAATCATTTGAATTTACATACCTAGCTGAGAATTTTTAGTGCATATTTTGTTGGCGTATGGTAGTGTTTATCCGATTCAGGATTCAAATCTACGTACAGACAAGTATTTAGCAGAAGATGCACTCATGGTAACGATTGTTCGGTGCCATTTTGATCTAAGAATAAATTAATGTATCATGCTTACATTAGTGATTAAGTGGTAAGTTGAAAGACAATATTATTCACAAACACCAATAAGCTTTAATTAGTAGTACTTTTTAACACCCTTCTATAGACTTCACTTGTATGTAATGGAATCTTTGAACTCACTTTTTACCCATTTTAAAGGTCAGATTATTTTGAAATTTTGCTCACTTCACGAGGACCGATTTCAACAAAATATTTTAATAATTTTGTTCAATTGCCCTGAGCAGGATCATCAGGATTACGGATTTCTTATTTCCAGGTCCTATTTCGCACCTGGTGACTAACTTCAGAACCAATTTCCAGATTTGGCGACTAAAAGATTAAGTTACAATTTAGTTCGATTAACTATAAAATCGTGTATTTTAGTTTTTTTAAGCTGTAATTTATTTGTGTCAATTTTGTGAGACATTTTTTTATAAGTAGTGACAAGGGGGGTGGCAGTTATCTGCGCTACACTGCTGTCTGGTGAATAAGGTCTCTGCTTTGAAAAAAACGTTTTGAGATAACATATAGTATTAAATAAACAAATTATTAATACTCTCTTGATACAATGAAAGTCAATAAACGTAATTTAGAACATAATTTTCTACAGTTTATTGAACAAGTATTAAAAGAATTTTCTAATATATTACTTTATTGTTTGAAAAACTATTTTGGCTTACTTAAACATAATTTACACACTTTAATATATAGCCATTTGAAATTTTCCTTGCAGAATTACTAGAAATATCATTCACAAAAAATCAAAATCAAAATAATTCCCAACTACCTCTACAAATATTATCAGCAAAAGATGAAAAGAAAACATGAAGGGAAAATATTGCTTTCAAGATACCTAAAGGCTTTGGCATCGCGGATTTCTACCTCCTTTGTAAAAGGCTGACATTTCTTGTTTTCTATTGGTGCGTTTTTGGAATATTGAAAAGAAAAGATATTTGCTGTTGTTCAAATGTATGCAAACAACGAAATGTTCCTTAAGACTTCAGAGCGCCGGAATTCTATCCAGAAAGCAATATCAAGTAATTTAATGAAAGCACCTGAAACCATTAATTTTTATAATGCAACTAATTGGAACAATAATTTCTTGAACAGATAGCAAGATTATTATAAATCCAAAAAAGTTTAAGAAGTAGGCCTATTTACGCTTTCTACAGTATTTTAGAATATTTTGCTATGAGCGTTTGGTTTGTATTCAAGTGCTCATCGGGAAATATTTTCAAGGAGTACCTTTATCCGAACTTTAGCAAAAGAAAAATAGCGGAATGTGTAAAAAATACCATTGCGAAAAGAAAAAAATTAAGATGAACCAATTTTGAAATCTGCAGAATAGTAAAAAAATATAAGGCTAAGTCAATGTCACAAAAAATATATATTGCAAATTAAATGTGTTCTTGAAAAAATGACATGTGAAAAATGCCAAAATTCACGGGTTTAGTTGTATTGTGTTTGTAAATCAAAAAAGTTATTTCTTCTGTTAATATTTTCATATTTTCTTGCAAAATAATTCTTGTCTTATTATTATACTATTTTGAAAAATGTCAAAAGCACACAAGACACTTGTTTCAGATTTTTCATAAGATTTCTGAAGTTCTAGTATTAAAGTTCATATTTTCTTCATAAATTAAACCATTCAATACATAAATATTAACAAAAAAAAGCCAAAATTGTAAGCATGAATTTATGACAATATATATATATATATATATAATCAAAATTTTTCTACAAGAGAGAGATGAATTAACATGATTAAAACTGAAAAGAATTATAATTGCAAGATAACCAGACAACAGAATTTAAGAGGAGATATGAAAAATTAAAATAACAGATTTAAATATAAAAACATAAAATAGTTGATGCTACAGTGTTATCAACATTGCTGACTTAGGACAGCTTATATACAAAAAAAGAAAGAAAAAATAATCTTAAAAAAATTCTCTATATAAAAGTGGGGTTGAACATGTTTTTTGGTCAGCCAACCTTCCCCCTTTCTGTTAATAATACCGAGCAAAAACCTATTGGAAGTAATGGATAGGAAATCTAAATCCATTATAAGAAAGAGGTAACTTACCTAAAAATTGCATACAGAAATGCAAAGCCCGCGCTAAATCTGAGTACAATAAACAAGTTATTGCCAGATTCTGGACCCAAATACAAATTCAAAGCAAAGCAATGGCTGAAAAATAGCACTTAGCAAAAGTATGAAAAGAACAGAAATAATAAAATGAGAATTGTAAACATACTACCATTATCTTAGAGGCTCTAAGATTATATGATTTAAAAGGTTATAATAAATTTAATAAAAAGTAATTTTATCTACAATTAGAAATTGGGGGCATCTAAAACTATCTAGGAAGAATAATAAATCTATAATAATAACCTGTTAAAACTATGGAAATTTAATCCTTACTATTTAGAATTTCTTTATTGAAATATCTATTAATAAAATTAATTTTGTATTTTTGAATAAAACAGTGTTTAGAAAAATGTTTATAGTTTTTTATTTTTTCTGATTTATTTAAAAACAGAAATTTATTTCGTAGTGTGTAATTAATAACAATATTTCTGAATATAGAAACATGCACATTACTCTCCCAATGCGATATATACGTATATATATCTACACTATTAAAATTCGAAGGTAAACAAACGTATGTATGTATCTATCTATCTATCTATCTATGTGCGTCTATCTTCTCACGAACAGCACCACGCAGAAAATCGCGGAAGGTACCAAAAGATCGGAATTTTCCGGGGAAGCCGTATTGCCTATTTATATTCCGATATTGTAATTAGTTAAAAAGATATTAATTCAAAAACCTTAAAACGCCGAATTATTTTACTCCTGCCGGTTGTTTACTTGGCGGAACTTCCCTTCCGTTTCGGCCGAGCGGTAATCTTACGTTTTCCACCATATTAAAATTGTCATCCGATTTTCGGTGTCAAAATTAGACAAAAAATAATTACAGAATCGGAAAGATCATTTATTTCGCCACGACACGGTGTAATTTTTTTTGTAAAATAACGATATTTTCTATTTTTTCGAATTTTTTAAAATAGTGTTAAAACTGATGCGTTTTTATGAAAATTATTTCTAAATCGTTGGGTATGAATTACTTTTCGTGTTATTAAATCGATATTCTACACTAATTAACTTCAAGCCTTTCTCTTTTAGATCCGTTCATTTAAAAAATAAAATTCCCAAAACTTTTTTTTTTATAGAATTTTTAAAAAGTAGTCTTAATTTTTACTTCACATTGAATAACTTCGTCATTTATGAAGATAATCTCACAAAACCTTTTTTCCGTGTGTACAGTAATATTATCCGTAACATATACGAAGATTGGAAAAATTGCTTCAAAATTACGGATCCCCTCAATTAAAAATTAAATTCAATTTGAACCGACCATTCATTATTATTGCCTATTTTCTGTTCTGTCACTAACCTGCGTGGCGTGATTGGCTAACGCGCCGCTTTCGCGAAGTATCTTAATTCTTTCTTATGTCTGGGTTCGAATCTAGCGAATTTCATTTTGTTCGTTTCTGCTTATTTTTCCCACGTAAATTAATTTTACTGATAAATACTTATTTTAACATGATCCTCTGTTATTTTAATGTACTTTTCATTTTTTTTTTTTTTTTTGGCCTTAAAAAAGGTTTTTTTCTGATTTTTAATCATTCAAAGTAATTTCTATCTTTTTCAACAATTCCTAACAAGAAGCTTTCATTTCTGTTTATTTTTCCCACGTAATTTTTCAGTGCTGCCATTATTTAAGCAAACGGAATGTCACAATTAATTGCTAAATGAATATTTTTAATCAATTTTAATGTAAAAATATTAATAAGTTATAGTTTTGTATTTTATAAATATCGATGAATTTAAAAGAAAATGATTTTTAAAAAGTTCATTGATATTTAGAAACAGTGATTAAAAAAGTAAAATGCCGAAAACTATATGTCACAATTAATTGCTAAATGAGCATTTTTAATCAATTTTATTAAAAATAATTAATAAGTTAGTTTTGTATAATATAATTTTTTCCGCAGATACGTGTTTAAATAATTTTAACACAGAGTGGAATGAAAAACTATAAAATTAAAATTAAAAAAATTAAATGTTTTTATCAAATAGTATTCTTTTTTTTTTAATGTTTTTTTCAGTGAATGTTAGCATATAACTAGGTTTTCCCCCCAAAGTGGATTTTTAACACTTATATATGTTTAATTAAACATCTCCAAATGTTTCAAGAGCTATCTGTAGAATTTTTTTTATTAGTATTTATTGATAATGGATTTAAATTAAATATTTTTTTAAAATTAAAATGCATTCAATGCATTTCTGAGATTCATTTAAAATATTTATCAGTATCGAAATTTTTGTTCTCTTTCATAAAACTTATAGTTTACTTTAAAATAATGCGTAATTGCATGAAACTTCCCCCCCCCCGTGTCAAATATTTCATAAAATTCTCACAATTTTACTTCAAGAATTAAAATAGTAGTGAAATTTTGTAATTTGAAAAATTTATACTTTCTGTTCTTTTTTCAGCATACAACTATTTTTAAAAATGCTACAGTTTCGTTTCCGGGAAAAAACTAAAAAAATTTAATGTTTTTATCAGATAGTATTATTTTCTTTTTGAATGATTTTTTTCAGTGAATGTGTACTTATAACTAGGTTTTTTACATAGTGTTTTTCTTAGCAGTTACAAATGTTTAATCAAACATCCAAACGTTTCAAGAGCTATCTGTAGAATTTTTTTATTATTATTTACAGATAATGTGGATTTAAATTAATATATTTTTTAAAATCAAATGAATATTTCTATTATTTCCTTATTAAATTAATTATTTGTTAATAAAAGGTATATCGCCTATTATTTTGGATAAAAATACGTTCTAGAGCCTGGAATAAATATTTGTCCTCAGTGCCAGCCTAGCGGTAGCTAGACCTTCTACTTCAGTTACACAGTATACCTAAGTAAATAAAGTGAGAATGATAGGTTCGCCTAAGCTAAAACTAGCTTCGGCGGTCAGGAGGTGGTGGGGGGAGGTGGAACATAGTTTCCGTAAACGGAAAACAGCTTTTGCGTTTCGTTCTTCAATCCGAAAAGGGGGTTTTCGTTACGTTTAACAGCATGGGGGGGGGGGTGGAATTCTTAGAAATCAGGTAGTATCTTCGTTGCGCTATGAGGCAAACGGTACATGAGGTGAGGCTGGTTCATGAAGTTAGATTGAGAGCTAATCGTTGGGTTGTCATGATTGCAGAATGGAAAGTTGCAGAATGGAAAGTCGAGGAAACATTCGCTATTAGGGTGTGGATGGGTTCAACACAAAGTTCTTCGTGGAGAACAGATCTTGGGATGTACCTGTTTATTATGAAGTCTTTGAATATCATTTAATTGTGTGTTACTGGCAGATCCCCAAATGGGGCATGTATACGTTAAGATGGGGCGAAGATAGGTTTTGTAAATAAATATCCGGTTATTTAAAGAGAGTTTGGATTTCCTTCCAATCAGTACGTTCTAGAGACATTTTTAAGCTAACTGTAAGTAGCGATTGATTGATTAATGAAAACCTGAAAATTATTTTATTATTTTAGATTCCTAAAAATTATCTATTATTAAAAAATGATGACTTTTTTTTACTCAAGCATCAAAATAGTTTTCTTTTATTGTTTAAATTTATTATTTTTTTACTAAAGCAATATTGTTTTCGACATGTCATGAATAGAAACTTGAAGATAAATCTTATATCTGAGGGAGAGTCAGGGGGAAAATAGTTCTACACTCAAATAAGCCACTGTAACACAATGCAGTAGAAAGAGAACTGAAACATGTTTGACATTAGTAAGATCTGGAAGATATTTTTTTTTTCGAAAAAGGGAATTGTAGTGACGTTTATATAAAGGAATCACACACATACCAGGAACTTTGATAAAGGAAGGTGAATTTCCATGGCAGTATGTTATGCATTCGAAACAAATTTTAATAAAACACTCAAAATACTTAAAACAATCATTTAATAATTTCTTCTTTTATAAAGATAATTGCATGAAACATTTTTCCCGTGTGTCGAATATTTCAAAAAATCCTCACAATTTTACTTCAATATTTAAAATAGTAGTGAAATTTGAAAAATTTCTACTTTTCTGTCTTTTTTCAACATACAACTATCTTTAAAAAGGCTATATTTTCGTTTCCGGGGACAAAAAATTGCAACGAAAGAACTGAAAACTGAGTGAGTGATTTTTTAATTCGCACTGTTTGCCTATTCCAGGGTTATTGGCGATGGACCTCGAAATTTTCAACCATGGTCAAGTGACGAGGACGACACCTGCGCTTTCACACATCTCTAATAATTAGAACACCACACCAACGCAAGAACAAATTTCGAAAAAGGGAGTTTTAATGACATAGTTAAAGAAATCACTCACATCGCGCACATAAGAGCTATCGGCCTGAGGGAAACACGAAATTTCCATGGGGATGAAGTTATTCACTCGGTAAAAGCCCGTGCAACGCGGGCTAAGCGGAGAGGAAAGAAACAAAGAAATCAAAGTAATTTCGAAAAATAATATTGGAAGTGTTGAATTTGTGAAGAGAAGGGAAAATGTTAAGCGACAAAGCCATGACACGCACTCACGGGTCATGCACTCACATCGTACGCGTCAAAACCACACAAAAGTGTTGGCGTCAGAAAAAAGGAGGAAATTAACATGGGGATTAAGTTATACCCTCGGTATAAGCCCGTGCAACGCCGGGCCATGAAAGCTAGTCTACACTATTAAAATTCGAAGGTAAACAAACGTATCTATCTATCTATCTATCTATCTATCTATGTGCGTCTATCTTCTCACGAACGTACCACGCAGAAAGTCGCGGAAGGTACCAAAAGTCGGGAATTTTCCGGGGAAGCCGTATTGCCCATTTATATTCCGATATTGTAATTAGTTGAAAAGATATTAATTAAAAACCTTAAAACGCCTAATTGTTTTACTCCTGCCGGTTGTTTACTTGGCGGAACTTCCCTTCCGTTTCGGCCGAGCGGTAATCTTACGTTTTCCACCATATTAAAATTGTCATCTAATTTTCGGTGTCGAAATTAGACAAAAAATAATTACAGAATCGGAAAGATCATTTATTTCGCCACGACACGGTATAATTTTTTTTTGTAAAATAACGATATTTTCTATTTTTTTCGAATTTTTTAAAATAGTGTTAAAACTGATGCGTTTTTATGAAAATTATTTCTAAATCGTTGGGTATGAATTACTTTTCATGTTATTAAATCGATATTCTACACTAATTAACTTCAAGCCTTTCTCTTTTAGATCCATTCATTTAAAAAAAAAATTCTCAAATCTTTTTTTTAAAGAATTTTTAAAAAGTAGTCCCAATTTTTACTTCACATTTAATAACTTCGTCATTTATGAAGGTAATCTCACAAAACCTTTTTTCCGTGTGTACAGTAATATTATCCGTAACATATACGAAGATTGAAAAAATTGCTTCAAAATTACGGATTTTAAAAAACAAATTGTGATTTTCGTAAACTTATGTTTTTCTGAGAAATAAATTAAAAAGTAGTAATTTGTACATTTTTTATTTCAAAGTACGTTATTTTTGCAAATAGTTGGTGATGTTTGAGAGCATTAACGTAAAAATTATGCCCATAAAATGAAGGTAATGATTTTAAAATAATTCAAATACGCGATTTTACATTTTGCCAAACATTGGTGTCGAAAATTAGCTTTGCGCCAAAGACTTCTGACATGTTTCGCCTTCGACCGCATCTAACTCAAGGGTTACACTAAAAAAATTCTGCCTTAAACAGGGGAAATCAGTAACTTTGTCGAGTAAAAAAAAAAATGCGAGTGAAAGATTTATTTTATCGTCAATTCTTCTTTATATAATTTTAAAATTAAATAACTATATATGTCAGATTAAGATGATAAAATGCATTCAATGCATTTCTGAGATTCATTTTAAAATATTTATCAGTATCGAAATTTTTGTTCTCTTTCATAAAACTTATAGTTTTCTTTAAAATAATACCTAATGTATATTTCTTTTTTTGACATATAATTTCATAATAAAATCGAAGAATTTGCCCATTTCGAAATTTTTTTTTGGAAATAGTCAGTTAAATAGGTATAAATTTTTAGAAAAAAATGCTATGTTCGTATTATATATTCTTTATTATTAATTGCTTTTTTTAAAAAATATCAAAAATCAATAAATTTTTTGCAATACATTTAAATGTAATCTTCAATCGAAATCTTTCAATCATTATGTGAATATCCTATGGATCCCCTCAATTAAAAATTAAATTCTTGAACCGACCATTCATTATTATTGCCTATTTTGTGTTCTGTTACTAACCTGCGTGGCGTGATTGGCTAACGCGCCGCTTTCGCGAAGTATCTTAATTCTTTCTTATGTCTAGGGTTCGAATCTAGCGAATTTCATTTTGTTCGTTTCTGCTTATTTTTCCCACGTAAATTAATTTTACTGATAAATACTTATTTTAACATGATCCTCTGTTATTTTAATGTACTTTTCATTTTTTTTTTTTTGCCTTAAAAAAGGTTTTTTTTTTATTTTTAATCATTCAAAGTAATTTCTATCTTTTTCAACAATTCCTAACAAGAAGCTTTCATTTCTGTTTATTTTTCCCACGTAAATTTTCAGTGCTGCCATTATTTAAGCAAACGGAATGTCACAATTAATTGCTAAATGAATATTTTTAATCAATTTTAATGTAAAAATATTAATAAGTTATAGTTTTGTATTTTATAAATATCGATGAATTTAAAAGAAAATGATTTTTAAAAAGTTCATTGATATTTAGAAACAGTGACTTAAAAAGTAAAATGCCGAAAACTATATATATATATATTTTTTTGAATTTAAAAAAAAACTTTTTTTTAAGAAAACAAATATTTTTTGCATATTTCATGATTGTTTCTAAAATTTATCAACATCGTTACTTTTAAATAAAAATGATTTTTTAAAACTTTTAGAATCAGTGATTTTCAAAAAAAAAGCCAAAAACATTTTTGAACAAAGTTTAATAAAACACTCATAATACTTAAATCAATCATTTAAAAATTTCTTCTATCTGTAGAATTTTTTTTATTATTTATAGTCTTACATTATTATTTATAGATAATGTGGATTTAAATTAATATATTTTTTAAAATCAAATGAATATTTCTATTATTTCCTTATTAAATTAATTATTTGTTAATAAAAAGTATATCGCCTATTATTTTGGATAAAAATACGTTCTAGAGCCTGGAATAAATATTTGTCCTCAGTGCCAGCCTAGCGGTAGCTAGGCTTCTACTTCAGTTACACAGTATACCTAAGAAAGAGAGTAAATAAAGTGAGAATGATAGGTTCGCCTAAGCTAAAACTAGCTTCGGCGGTCAGGTGGTGGTGGAGAGAGGTGGAACATAGTTTCCGTAAACGGAAAACAGCTTTTTCGTTTCGTTCTTCAATCCGAAAAGGGGGTTTTCGTTACGTTTAACAGCATGGGGGGGGGGAATTCTTAGAAATCAGGTAGTATCTTCGTTGCGCTATGAGGCAAACGGTACATGAGGTGAGGCTGGTTCATGAAGTTAGATTGAGAGCTAATCGTTGGGTTGTCATGATTGCAGAATGGAAAGTTGCAGAATGGATTGCAGAATGGAAAGTCGAGGAAAGATTCGCTATTAGGGTGTGGATGGGTTCAACACAAAGTTCTTCGTGGAGAACAGATCTTGCGATGTACCTGTTTATTATGAAGTCTTTGAATATCATTTAATTGTGTGTTACTGGCAGATCCCCAAATGGAGCATGTATACGTTAAGATGGGGCGAAGATAGGTTTTGTAAATAAATATCCGGTTATTTAAAGAGAGTTTGGATTTCCTTCCAATCAGTACGTTCTAGAGACATTTTTAAGCTAACTGTAAGTAGCGATTGATTGATTAATGAAAACCTGAAAATTATTTTATTATTTTAGATTCCTAAAAATTATCTATTATTAAAAAATGATGACTTTTTTTTTACTCAAGCATCAAAATAGTTTTCTTTTATTGTTTAAATTTATTATTTTTTTACTAAAGCAATATTGATTTTGATATGTCATGAATAGAAACTTGATGATAAATCTTATATCTGAGGGGAGAGTAAGGAGAAAATAGTTCTACACTCAAAAAAGCCACTGTAACACTGTGCTGTAGAAAGAGTACTGAAACCTGTTTGACATTAGTAAGTTCTGGAAGATATTTTTTTTTTCGAAAAAGGGAAATGTAGTGACGTTAATATAAAGGAATCACACACATACCAGGAACTTTGATAAAGGAAGGTGAATTTCCATGGCGGTATGTTATGCATTCGAAACAAATTTTAATAAAACACTCAAAATACTTAAAACAATCATTTAATAATTTCTTCTTTTATAAAGATAATTGCATGAAACATTTTTCCCGTGTGTCGAATATTTCAAAAAATCCTCACAATTTTACTTCAATATTTAAAATAGTAGTGAAATTTGAAAAATTTCTACTTTTCTGTCTTTTTTCAACATACAACTATCTTTAAAAAGGCTACAGTTTCGTTTCCGGGGACTAAAAAATTGCAACGAAAGAACTGAAAACTGAGTGAGTGATTTTTTAATTCGCACTGTTTGCCTATTCGAGGGTTATTGGCGATGGACCTCGAAATTTTCAACCATGGTCAAGTGACGAGGACGACACCTGCGCTTTCACCCATCTCTAATAATTAGAACACCACACCAACGCAAGAACAAATTTCGAAAAAGGAAGTTTTAATGACATAGTTAAAGAAATCACTCACATCGCGCACATAAGAGCTATCGGCCTGAGGGAAACACGAAATTTCCATGGGGATGAAGTTATTCACTCGGTAAAAGCCCGTGCAACGCCGGGCTAAGCGGAGAGGAAAGAAACAAAGAAATCAAAGTAATTTCGAAAAATAATATTGGAAGTGTTGAATTTGTGAAGAGAAGGGAAAATGTTAAGCGACAAAGCCATGACACGCACTCACGGGTCATGCACTCACATCGTACGCGTCAAAACCACACACAAAAGTGTTGACGTCAGAAAGAAAGGAGGAAATTAACATGGGGATTAAGTTATACCCTCGGTATAAGCCCGTGCAACGCCGGGCCATGAAAGCTAGTCAACACTATTAAAATTCGAAGGTAAACAAACGTATCTATCTATCTATCTATCTATGTGCGTCTATCTTCTCACGAACAGCACCACGCAGAAAGTCGCGGAAGGTACCAAAAGATCGGGAATTTTCCGGGGAAGCCGTATTGCCTATTTAAATTCCGATATTGTAATTATTTAAAAAGATACTAATTAAAAACTTTAAAACGCCTAATTGTTTTACTGTTGCCGGCTGTTTACTTGGCGGAACTTCCCTTCCGTTTCGGCCGAGCGGTAATCTTACGTTTTCCACCATATTAAAATTGTCATCTAATTTTCGGTGTCGAAATGAGACAAAAAATAATTACAGAATCGGAAAGATCATTTATTTCGACACGACACGGTATAATTTTTTTTGTAGAATAACGATATTTTCTATTTTTTTCGAATTTTTTAAAATAGTGTTAAAACTGATGCGTTTTTATGAAAAATAATTCTAAATCGTTGGGTATGAATTACTTTTCGTGTTATTAAATCGATATTCTACACTAATTAACTTCAAGCCTTTTTCTTTTAGATCCATTCATTTAAAAAATAAAATTCCCAAAACCTTTTTTTTAAAGAATTTTTAAACAGTAGTCTTAATTTTTACTTCACATTGAATAACTTCGTCATTTATGAAGATAATCTCACAAAACCCTTTTTCCGTGTGTACAGTAATATTATCCGTAACATATACGAAGATTGAAAAAATTGCTTTAAAATTACGGATTTTAAAAAAAAAGTGTGATTTTCGTAAACTTATGTTTTTCTGAGAAATAAATTAAAAAGTAGTAATTTGTACATTTTTTATTTCAAAGTACGTTATTTTTGCAAATAGTTGGGGATGTTTGAGAGCATTAACGTAAAAATTATGCCCTTAAAATGAAGGTAATGATTTTTAAAATAATTTAAAATACGCGATTTTACATTTAGCCAAACATTGGCGTCGAAAATTAGCTTTGCGCCAAAGAGAATTCACCTGTTACGCCTTCGACCGCATCTAAATCAAGGGTTACACTAAAAAAATTCTGCCTTAAACAGGGGAAAATCAGTAACTTTCGCGAGTAAAAAAAAAAAATGCGAGTGAAAAAAATTTTTTTTCGTCATCCGACGTTTTCGACCATCTTAAAATTGTCATCGAATTTTCGGTGTTCAAATCAGACAAAAAATAATTACAGAATCGGAAAGATCGTTTATTTCGCCACGATACGGTATAATTTTTTTTGTAAAATAACGATATTTTCTATTTTTTCCGAATTTTTTAAAATAGTGTTAAAACTGATGCGTTTTTATGAAAATTATTTCTAAATCGTTGGGTATGAAACTGAGTGAGTGATTTTTAAATTCGCACTGTTCGCCTCTTCGAGGGTTATTGGCGATGGACCTCGAAATTTTCAACCATGGTCAAGTGACGAGGACGACACCTGAGCTTTCACCCATCTCTAATTATTAGAACACCACACCAACGCAAGAACAAATTTCTAAAAAGGGAATTTTAATGATATAGTTAAAGTGTTGTGAATAAAAATGATTTGTGTTAATGAGTGGCTGCATGGCGCCACGTTTTTGTAACTGTGAAGTGGTTCTGTGACGTCACTATGCTCTGTATATAAAACGGGTGAAGCAATCACGTGTACTTGCTCGCTCGGCAGTTCTTAATAAAGTTAGTTTCTTTAAATTGCTGGCTGATGAATGAATCACTTTCCACCAACGCCCAGCATCTGGTAGATGCAGCCCACAGAACTTAAGAATTAATTGTGTTCCTAACATAATTAGTGGCGCCCAACGTGGGGCGAGGCTGTTTGTTGGAGGTGAAACTGAAACCGAATCACGAACTATTGAACTTTGAAATTTTCGAACTATAAAGATGGAAGTGACTGCGTTGAAAGCGCAAAGGAAAGGGCTGAGAACAGCATTTTCTCTCAGTCTGAAGAAAATTGAAACCGAATTGAGGAAAGAAGACATCGATATGAATCTACTTCCTATTCTGAAAACTCAAATCATGGATAGATTCCAGAGACTCGACACTTGTCAGAATCAAATTTCTGAACAACTCTTGGAAATGAAAGATGCCGAGCAAGAATATTTGGATGACATGGAAGACGCAGAAAACTACCGTGACCGCTATATCGAAATGTATTCCCGAGTAGATTCGAAAATACAAGAAACTGCTATTCCAACCGAAACTGAAAAGAGAAGTTTCAAATTACCGAAAATTGAATTGAAAAAGTTCAGTGGCGAAGCTAAAGACTTTTTGGCCTTTTGGAGTCAATTTCAGAAAATTCATAATGATAAAAGCATCACGCCGGAGGACAAGATGCAATATTTATTGCAATCCGTAGAACCAAAATTGAAAGCAGAACGATTAGTGTTGAGTTTCCCCGCGACGGCGGAAAATTACCCTAAAGCCATTGATCAATTGAAAGAGAGATACGGCCGTGAAGACTTGCTCGTACAAATTTACGTACGTGAACTGTTAAGTTTAGTTATGAAGAACGCTGCGTCTGGAAGAACGAAAACTGATTTGTCCGCCTTGTACGACGAACTCGAAGGAAAATTACGATCGTTGGAGAGCCTTGGACGAACGCAAGAAAAATATGGAGACTTTCTAACACCGTTGGTAGAATCCTGTTTACCCGAGGAAGTCCTGGTAGCCTGGGAAAGAAAACGGAATAATGAAACAGAAGCCAAAGGATCACGGACTCTAGAACATTTAATGACTTTCCTTCGCCTGGAAGTTCAAGGGGAAGAAATGGTGCAACTGGCTAAATCCGGTTTCGGCCCTACTATCCGAAAGAGAGATCCCACAACCGAAAGGATGAAAACAACTGAATTAATGACTGCATCAGCACTGGTGAGTTCTGAAAGTGCTTCAGGTAAGAAAGTTAATAACTGTATTTTTTGTGAGAAATATCATCCGAGTGAAAAATGTTATAATGCTAGAAAAATGTCTTTTATTGCTAAGAAACAATTATTATTAAGAAAAGGTGCTTGTTTTATATGTTTAAATAGATCTGGTCATTTAAGTAAAAATTGTGATGTTAAACATACCATTAAGTGTTCTAAATGTAATTATTCCCATTTTGAAATTATGTGTCCAAAATTAGATAAAAATTATGATCAAAAATGTTCCATAAAAACTGAGAATTCTCTATCAAGTAACTGCAACAGAAACGAAAGTATATACTTTCAAACTCTCTGCGTTTTCATTCGGATCAAAGGTCGGGAAAAGAAAGTGCGAGTTCTCATTGATTCCGCTTGTGAAAATAGCTATATCAGTGAAAGTGTTACTAGTATTTTAAAGGCCACTCCACTTAGAGAGGAAACTATAATTCATTCTCTCTTCGGGGGAAATGAATCGAAACCTAAGCATCACGGTGTGTTTTCTATTGAGGTTAGTGATTTAAAACGCTTTTATGTATGTAGTTTTGAAGCGCTATCGGAAAAGAAAATATGTGGATTTATTTCTAAGATTGAGGATAAGCGTATTCTAAATGAGTTAAAGAATAAGGAAATTATTTTATCGGATTTAAATTGTAAGGAAACTGAAATTGGACTTTTGATTGGGGCTGATAATATAGGAAAATTATTAACTGGGAACTTAATAGAATTAGATTCTGGCTTAACAGCTATTGAAACTAAACTAGGATGGACGGTAATTGGAAAATTAAGTTCAAACGTTAAAAACGAGATGTTAACGACATCGTCGTTGCATGTAAGGAATGTTAGTGTTAAAGAATTATGGGAGCTAGATGTTTTAGGAATAACTGATCCCTTACTTAATGAAAATACTAGAGAAAATTTTGATTTAACCGATTTTAAGAATAAAATGAAAATTCTTCCCGATGGAAGATATGAAGTGACACTCCCATGGAAATGTAACTCTGAGAATTTACCCAGTAACAAAGAACTAACGTGGAAAAGGCATTTACGGATGATAAATAAATTAAGAAACGGTAAATTTTTTGATGATTATAAAAGTGTGTTTAGGGAGTGGGAAGATTTAAATATCATTGAACGTGTGCCGGAGGTAGAATTAAACAATGAATGTCATTATTTACCTCATAGGCCAGTGATTAAATTAGATAGTGCGACAATGAAAATACGTCCAGTATTTGACGCCTCCGCCCATGAAAAAGGGAAACCATCTTTGAACGACTGTTTATGTAAAGGCGTAAACCTTATTGAACTAATACCTGACATTTTAGATCGTTTTAGAATTTATCCAAATGGAATTGTAGCCGATATTGAAAAGGCTTTTTTGATGCTATCTGTTGCACCGAAAGATAGAGATTATCTCAGATTTTATTTCCCATGCAATGAAAAACAATTAGTGTACAGACATTGTCGAGTTGTATTTGGGGTGTCTTCCAGCCCTTACTTATTGAATGCATCTATTATGCATCTTTTAGAAAACTGTAGTCCTGAATATAAGGAAGTTGCACAAAAGTTAAAATCTTCTTTTTATGTTGATAATTGTGTAGCTGGTGTTTTCAGTGTTGATGAAATAGAGATATTTATTGAGAAGGCTAAATTAATTATGTCGAAAGGATGTTTTAATTTACGTACTTTTGAGAGCAATGTGGCAAGTAGAAGTGTTGATAAACACTCAGGCGAAACTTTTATTTTGGGTATCATTTGGGACTTGGATAATGATGTTTTGAAATGTTGCACGAATTTCGAATCATTAACGTGCGAAACGAAAATAACCAAACGATTAGTTTTGTCTACTGTACAAAAAGTTTTTGATCCCATTGGGATGTTGGCGCCGTCTACATTGCTTCCCAAATTAATACTACAGGAACTATGGGAAATGAAAACTGCATGGAATCAGGAACTACCTCAGAATATTGTAAATAAATTTATGAAATGGTATAAAGAAATTCAAATTTTAAAAGATGTAACTGTGCCACGTTGTATGAAAATTGACATTTTAACTGAATTGCATGTATTTGTTGATGCAAGCAAGGGGTCATATGCGGGTTGCGTCTTTGCTCGATCAATAGTTGATTCTAGAGTTAGCGTAATTCTCATTAGAGCGAAGTCTAGAGTCGCTCCTCTCAAACCTTTGAGTATACCGCGTTTGGAACTAATGGCTTGCTGTATAGGTGCTCGACTTTTAAATTCTATTTTGAAAGCGCTTAATATGCCGGACTTGAAAGTTACTCTTTGGTCCGATTCTACAGCAGCACTTTGGTGGATTAAGAAATATGGAAATTGGTCAGTTTTTGTAGCTAATAGGGTAAAGGAAATTAGACAACTGACTCAAATTCAATCATGGAAATATGTCCCAGGAAACATGAATATCGCGGATTTACTATCCCGTGGTTGTTCTCCACGAGAAATGCTTAATTCTAGATGGTGGGAGGGGCCATCCTGGTTGAAACAAAATTCGGAATTTTGGCCAGATGGTGAAATCAGTTGCGAACCTCAAGAAATTAACGTGGAGATAAAGAAAACTAGAAATGCGAATGTTGATCTAGCAAACGATGCACCCTCCTTGCTTTTATGTAATGTGTCTGATTATGATAAAATGATTAGAGTATTTGCTTGGGTTTTAAGATTTGTAAATAATTGTCGCAAAGACTGTAACAAATGTAAAGAACATGAACTCTCTGTTGCTGAAATTGAAAATTCTGAGAAACAATTGATTCGTTTAACTCAGACATATTATTTACCTGATGTTGAATCTTTAAAATTTGTTACTTTTATTGATAATGATAATATTTTAAGGGTTAAGTCTAAAATAACTGAAAGAAATGATGAAAGTTCTTTTTTGTATCCTATATTGTTACCTGATAAATGTGAATTTACAAAACTTTTGATTAGATCTATACACAAAAATAACTGTCATGCTGGAATCCAAATAATGCAATCATTAATTAGAGAAAGGTTCTGGATTATCAGATCTAGAAAAACTATTAGGAGTATTTTAAATAAATGTGTTATATGTGCTCGTTTTAAAGTGAAATCATTGTCAAGCGGACCATCACCTTTACCACCAGACCGAGTGACTGATTGCGCGATATTTGAAGTTGTAGGAATTGATTTAGCTGGACCTTTGTTTTTAAAAACTGGCGAAAAGGTATGGATTGCATTATTTACTTGTGCAGTCTATCGCGCGCTCCATCTTGAATTAGTAAATTCTCTGTCTTCTGATGCCTTTTTGCTAGCCCTTAGGCGTTTCATTGCCAGGCGCGGGAGGCCCAGGATAATTTACTGTGATAACGGAACCAATTTCCGGGGTGCTTTCAATGACCTTGCGAAATTGGATTGGCATAAGATATCGAGAGAAACATCAACTCAAAGAATAGTTTAGAAATTTAAACCACCCACCGCCGCATGGTGGGGAGGCTGGTGGGAAAGGTTGGTTCGCCTTATTAAAGAACTATTGAGACGTTCTCTTGGAAAATCAATATTGACCTATGAAGAATTGTCAACAGTAATTTGTGATTGTGAATTTTTAATTAATAGTAGACCTTTAACTTATATATCTGAAGATCCACAGGAATTGATCCCTCTTACTCCTGCAATGTTTTTAATAGAAAATCGCTGTTCCGATACTACCGATATTGACGAATTAAATTCGCGAGACTTAAGAAAAAGAATGAAATTCAGAATTAAACTTTTAAGTAATTTAAGGCAACGTTTCAGGAAAGAATATCTAGGTGAGCTAATACAAAAACAGAATGATAATCGGGTGCGTGAGCCCCGAGTTGGGGAAATGGTCTTAATTGGGGACGACAATAAGAAACGTTTGTCTTGGCCTATAGCTAAAATTATAGAATTAATCCCTGGTCGAGACGGGGAAATTCGCACAGTTCGGCTTAAAACTCAACATGGAACAGTAATACGCCCGGTACAACGCATCTTCCCTTTGGAAGTACAAGCGATTGCAAATAATGCTAAGGGGTTGAAAGAGGAATCAAATTCTGTTCAATGTACTAAACCTGAAAATGATTTGAATACTAATGATGTAATTGTGAAAAAATATACTTCTTCAGGAAGATTGATTAAAGAACCAAAGAGACTGGATCTATTGAATTATAAATGTTATAGGTTTGAGACTCTCCCCAAGTCTCAAAGGTGGGAGTATGTTGTGAATAAAAATGATTTGTGTTAATGAGTGGCTGCATGGCGCCACGTTTTTGTAACTGTGAAGTGGTTCTGTGACGTCACTATGCTCTGTATATAAAACGGGTGAAGCAATCACGTGTACTTGCTCGCTCGGCAGTTCTTAATAAAGTTAGTTTCTTTAAATTGCTGGCTGATGAATGAATCACTTTCCACCAACGCCCAGCATCTGGTAGATGCAGCCCACAGAACTTAAGAATTAATTGTGTTCCTAACATAAAGAAATCACTCTCATCGCGCAAATAAGTGCTATCGGCCTGAGGGAAACACGAAATTTCCATGGGGATGAAGTTATTCACTCGGTAAAAGCCCGTACAACACCGGGCTAAGCGGAGAGGAAAGAAATCAAAGTAATTTCGAAAAATAATATTGGAAGTGTTGAATTTGTGAAGAGAAGGGAAAATGTTAAGCGGCAAAGCCATGACACGCACTCACGGGTCATGCATTCACATCGTACGTGTCAAAACCACATTAAAGTGTTGGCGTCAGAAAGAAAGGAGGAAATTAACATGGGGATTAAGTTATACTCTCGGTATAACTTAATCCCCATGTTAATTTCACATATGCACATATGTATGCACTCGGTAAAAGCCCGTGCAACGCCGTTCCATGAAAGCTAGTATATAGTATAAGAATTGCTCTAAATGAAAATATGATTTAATTTCAGCTGCAAAAGTTAAAAGGATTTTCTAACAATAATCCTCAAGTGTCTGTTTAGAAAAAAATTCCTAAACCTGATTCAAATGTTATAAGGATTAATAAAAATTCACTAAAAATTGCAAATAATCAAAAATTTATCAATAATCTAAAATATTTTACTCTTCTATTTTAAGTCTACAATATAGTTACAGTTCTACATTTGTTTTTCCAGTTTCATTTAATATTTTTAAAAATTTAATCTTAATTTTTATTTTATAAACATACCATATTTCTAATGTGTGAACTTGTATGCAACAAATAAACAATAAAAACATTTTTTTTCTTAAAATTCAAACAAAAATTGAAAAAACATTTAAATTGTTCAGTAGTAAAGTTATAAACAATAAACGCATAATATTTATAATAGGTTATTAGATTCACACATACTGAAACACACACTCAACACAGCATATTTAAAAAACACAATAAATTGCACTTTTTTATTGTAATTATTTTGAAAGTAGCCAATAATTCATAACGAGCCAAATATAGCAACCACAAAACAGAGAAATTTGAATTCCAACTCTGTAAAAAATAGGAATAGGTGCTGCCAACGAAATCGCGCATTACAGGTCCGGCCTTGTTTGTTCCTTTTATCTATCAGACTTTAATACTTGTAGCTTAAAAATTTGTGGAGGAGCGAAAACAATTTAGGAATTTATTTTTTTCCCAGACAATGAAAGTTTGACCAATCAAACTACAGTAAATGCACTGTAGCTTACTAAGAAACAACTCAACCTAGCTTCAAACATATGCGGTATTTACAAAGAAAGTGTGTGTAGACAGGATATAATGTCTAATTATCCAGTGAATCAAATGAATCACCAACCTTCCAACAACGGTAGTATTTCGCCTTGGATAATTGTTCCACAATTTAATCACTCAAAAGTTCCATTTCAACACTCATTTCTATCCTTTCCACCCCCTAATTTAGGGGCAGCTCAGCACGTGGTATCTGGACCTACAAGGGGTAATAATTTTCATCCTCCATCAGTTTTACCATTTCAGGTAAACTCTCAACAACTCACGAATTTTAATCCTCTTGAACAGAGAAATTCTCAGCAATTTTCGAATTTTAATTCAATTGAACCGAGAAACATTCACCAATTTACGAATTTTAATTCTGTTGAACCGAGAAACTCGCAGCAATTTTCGAATTTTAATTCTGTTGGACAGAGAAACTTTCAACAATTTATGAACTGTAACGTTGTTGAACAGAGAAATCTTGATTGTTTCGTTAGAAGTATAATAAATTCACCAGCACATTTTGACATGTCCGTTCGCTCCTCTCAGCTGCCCCATTACTCCTTAAATCAGTGTAATATGCAGCAAGGCGTAAATTATAATACTCAAAAATTTAGAGCATCTGAAATTTCTGTATCTGACAATGGTATACAATCTGAAGTGTCGAAACATTTTAATTCTGCTTATAGAACTGGAAACAGTTCGAAATGGAATTCCGAGCCTCGTTCAAATTATCATTTGAATAATTTTAATACTGATAATAATTACACAAGAAATTCATCAGTTGGAAATAATATTCACCAAAATGATTCCAAATTTAACTCTGTAGAATTTAATTCCAATAGTATTACCTCAAAGTTTTCAATGAATAGAGTGAATGAGAATCAGCCGAACTGGAAATTTGACAAAAATAAAACATTTCATAATGGAGGAAATGTTAGGAAACCATTTCACAACAATGGACATCATGGGAAGAAAAATGATTTTGAGGTAATTATGGAACTTTTTTGTTACAACTATATTAATTAGCATATTTTTAAACAACAGGTATTGCTAGTTTGCTGTAATTTCTTTGATGACAATAATTACTTTTTAAATTATCTCCTTGGATTGTAACTACGATTTTCATCTAGCTATCTTTGGGAGTTAAAGATTATGCATGCCTGTGTGCTTCTCATATAGCATGTTATAGCATTTAATGTAAAATATTGTTGTACTTTAATTATATAAATTTCAAATAAAATTGTTTTAAATTATATGAAAAATATTTTTTCAGGATGTTTAAGACTATATATTACAGTAGCAAGTTAAAAGAACTAAATTCAATAATATTGAACTTAAAGCTATAGATCAGTGATTCACAAAGTGGTATATATGGATCACCAGGGGTCCACATCAATAAAAAAATATTTTAAGGGTCCATTAGGTGTAAATGGAGGGGATGGGGTCTATGATAGTGGCTCCAGTGGCATAACGGAAAATAATTGGGCCCCCCTGCAAGGTCAGGTCTTGGGCCCCAAGCCAGATCTTATATATATATATATATACTTGCTAGAAAAAGTCTGCGTTTATCTACTACTGCATACAAAACAATGAAAAAAAATTTAAAAACCAGAATTTGAAAATTTTTAATGAAATGATATTTTATTTAGTTCATTCCAAGTATTGAGAATAACAAAAGCAAACTTGTGTTTTCATATCTTTTAAAATAAAAGCAGGTTTACAGCGATACCAACAACAGTCAAGTAGAAAAGGTCTGTGTTCACTGTTTTAGTAGTAACTATTAAAATTACTTAAAAAGGATAATGAGCTATTTAATAGCGGCAGTGGTGTAACGGAAAATAATAAGGCCCCCCCCCTCGCAAGGTCAGGTCTTAAGCCCTAAGCCAGATCTTACAAAGGATTACAAAATCAAACATAATATACCAATACACATCACCTAAAAATATTTAAACATTAAACTTATTACTGAATACAGAATCAACCTGAGTCTGAATAAACGAAGTAAATAACCTTTAACATTAGAGGGTATTAATAAAAATGGAAAATCTCTAACAACAGTCGAAAGATAACCTGGTAACTGAAATAAAAACTAAACATTGAGAAAGACACAAAAACTGTAAAATAATTTTCGTTTTCAAATTCTTGCGAAAGAATAAAGATATCGCATACCTTATTCTTTAGGATTCATTTTCTTTAGATAGAGTATCCTTATTAGCTGAAGTGTCCGAAACTGTGTTTTTTTTTCTTGTGAATTAATTTTCATTTCCATGATTTGTTAATCAGGTTCACTAGCATAACAATGACTAGTACTTGCACACGATTATGTACTTGCAGATATTAAAATTTCATCCAATTTTGCACATTTGCATTATTATACTCCTTTTCCTTTCGAATTTTTCGTTTTTGAGAAAAATTAAAAGTTTTTTTTTAACCCCACTCACTTTAGAGTCGTGTTTCTTCTTGTCTTGTTGACAAAATACCATTTTTTGAACCAGAATATTTAATTCCGATAAAAATAACAATGAAAGCGAGAAGAGAGATGGAAATGTTTAAAAAGAAAAGGAACAGACCCTAAATTTAAGTGCATTGAATATAAAAATACAAATGCCTGTTCTATATAAAAGCAATTTTGTGAAACGTTCCTCATTATGCTTTATTTGATTGAATACTCATAAATCTGACCAAATTATTATTTAAATGCTCTCTATGGTTTTCCAAGTATCGTAATACTATTTCATGTGAAAAAAAGCGTAACAGATGTACGTTATTTACGACTTCGCTAAATGAAAATGAAATACATGAAGGGGATGGGGGAACTAAAGTTGCCAATAAGTTACTCTTCTACGAAAGTATAAATCATGTCTTTTTTTTCTCTCTATAGCTAATGTAAAGTATACTATAATAATAAAAGTGATGAATTTTACCTCCCTATCATTATATCCCCGATTCTCCATCTGACTTATAATTTATCTGTTCTTAATCTAGGTTTGAAAAAACGCCACTAAAGAAAAGGATCTCTCGTCGCTGGGATTACAGTACATCAAACAAAATGTTTTTTGATTTGGTTATTAGATCAAAGATATCTAATGAGTGCGTTAAAATTTTGATTTTGAATGACGTTAGATCGCCAATTGGAAAATCGTTAAAAAGTTGGATTTAAAAAAATCTAAAGCGAATTTTGAGAAAATCTACATAAAAAGCTTCAGTTAGGCTTTGGGCCCCCTAGAAGCCTTGCCCCCCCCCTCTCCCGCAGTGCAGGGTTGTGTTGTACATTACACCACTGAGTGGCTCTCATTATAATAGATCTTGACTTTAATTTTAAAAGTAAATATAATCAAGAGAAAACCAGATTTTACCTATTTTACAGATTTATTTACTAAATTTAATGAGGTTAATTTGTACAGTTACAAGGTGACAGCATATATTTTATTAAAACAAGTATTATCTTTTTGGCTTTTTCTCCAGAATTAAGCTAAAGCAGTATAATATTAGACATCACGAATTTATTCCCAGTTTCTCAAATTGTCACAGACAATCTGCCAGGATATTGATATTTTAACCTTGCTTTGACTATGGTAATACCACAGTAAAAGAAACCATGTGGTCACATTGAAGAAAATAAATTACAAAAGGGAACTGTTCGGAATAAGCACTAACAAAGATCTTAAAGTAAAGTTTAGAAACAGATGTCAGCAATTTTAGCTATAAAAAGACATTCCTGTTATTTACCCGGAATTATGGAATATCAAGAGAAACTTCTTTTAATTGTTCTTCCTAGTGAGCAAAAGTTTTATCCCGGTTGCCAATCTAAAAAAAGAAAAGAGACCTTACTTTATTACTTGAAGAAATTTAGGGTTAAACTCAACAAAATTGATACTAAATGTTGAAAATTTGTTATTGAAGCACCAGATTCATTTCTCTCATTAAAAACATTTCTTTTCTACTTGGTTATTTTATATATTATTTAATTGAAATTTTTTTAAAAAATTAATTAACGTATGATTCTTAAGTTTTAAACACTATATTTTACTACAGCTAAAAATTTAAATCTTTAAAATAAGTAGCTTTATACCAGCTATCAAAAAGACATTTAAGTTATAATGTGCAAAAATAATTTAATATTGGTAAGCAGGGGTCTACCCCATAACAAAGAAACATGGTAAGGGGTCTATGGAACAAAAAAAATTTAGGAACCTCTGCTATAGATTATTAAAAAGATATTCTCGTATTTTAATATCCCTTGCCTTCATTGTTCTCCAGTGATTAATTTTGATATGGTATTGCTAATTTTAAAAATGATTAGAATAATGCATTTTTTGAATTTTAAATAGTTGTAGTTTCAAAATTATATAGCAATTTGTAAATTATTAAATAAAAAATAAAGTTAGCAAATTCATCTAAAAAAAAAGATGTACTTTGCCCTCCTCTGAGAAGCAGCAAGATATTTATCATTTTAAAAGCTATTATTTTTTAGAGATGTAATGTGAAAGGTTTTATCTTTATGGAAGGAGAAATGGCAGCTGTTTAAAATGAAGAAATTCTTTTTTTGAAAATAAACTTAATTTTTTCTCCTTTGCTTTCAAAAAAATTCTTATATTAAATTTCTTTTTTTTCCATTCCTTTGCCTTTATTTTATATTTGACTAAATTTACTTCCAGGTTAAGCAAGAAGCTAAACAAAAACATATGTGTGATACCTGTGATCGAGCATTCAATTCAGAAACAGATTATCAGTCTCATGTTTCAAGCCATATCAAAGTATATATTCATTTTTTTTTTCTCCTTAAAAAGATTTCTTATATTTCTTTTGTTTTAGATTCAGTAGTCAGTACTTGAGCTAAAGCAAAATATATGTTATTCAATGCAATAAAAATGAGGTATTTTGAGTGTTATTTTGTGAATTATAAAATACAATTTAGAAAATTAGATGGAGAAATATACATGTGTGTAGAAGATGTAAAATATTTTATGTATAGTAAAAATATCTTACGAGTAGTTATTATACTAAAATTTGCTTTTTCTGATGAATTCTTAAAATAGAATTTTATCTTATTAAAGTGAAAAATTTTTTTTAAATTTTAGTGTCGCTTTCCAAATTGTGAGTTTGAAGCTCATCCTGCAATTGTAACTCTTCACAAAAAAATGGTAATGTTTCTTTATATATTGTATGAATATTTTTTCACCTTTAGTTTTACAACTATAAATGACTAAGTTTTGCTTTATTTGAAGTCATATTGTATAAAAGATTTTTGACAATTATCAAATTTAAAAAAAATATTTTTCAATAATAAAGATGGTGTAACAAAAATAATTAAAACACATCAATTCAGTATAATTTTCCAGATTCAACTATAAATTCTTGAAGCTCTTTGGCTATCGGACCACTTTTGTAACACCATTTCAGGTTGGAAAACAATAGTTAATTTTTTTTTCAAGTTTAAGCTTTTTTAAATCGGATGTTATTTAGGAATACACAATTTTTATTTTATTTTCATGCTGTAAATTTCTTATTTATAAAAATTTCTCTTTGAAAAATATGGAAACTATTTTTTATTGTATAATTTTTAAACTAATTTTGATATAATGATGTTTTTTCATTATTTTAGTAATCAGTTGCAGTTTTTTAACACACAATGCCTTAGTCACCTAAAAAGTAGCCGTTGTAGTCAAGTGGACAGCATTGTTTATGTTAAAGCTTCTAACTCAAGGCTTGAAATTCTGTACAAATTTGAAAGCTTGGAAGATGTGATGCCAACTTGGGTGTTGTCCTTGTCACTTGACTGTGGTTCCAAATTGTGAGATTCATGATCAGTAAACCTTCATATAGCTTAATTAAACAATCAATAGCCTCAAAAATATAAAATTTTTAGTTAATGCTCTGAAAGGCTTATGAAGGTGGTTTCACAAAGTGATTCCTGTCTAAATTTTATTTTAGCCTTTACAAGATGGGTGGTGGCTATTTCAAATAAAAAGAATAGCTTCCTGAAGTAGGAACTCTGTGTTCAAATATCAGCAGAGTTCCTATCACTCTTCATTGCTTTCTGAATACCATATAGTCTGACTAAACATTTGTTTTTAGATAAGGGGAGGTATAAAATTTCCTTTTTCTCTTATTTTTTGAGGACAAAAATCAACATTATCCAGCAGATGAACATTTGGTTAGTTTGTTGCCTTTGTCAAATGTCTCAATCATTGAAGTGGGAAGAGCAGTATAACTGAAATTAAGTCCTTAAAAATAGTTTTGTCTCAAAAATAGGTGCCTCCTGTAAGTTAATTTTCAAGCTTTTATGAGAACCCAGTTTCAAAGAACTAAATTTTCTTTTTTGCATGTGTGCTGATCTTGTCAAAGTTAGGTTTTCTGAATGAAACTAAATTTAGTAGTCTAAAGACCTCGTCATAATTTTTCAAGTTACTTTTAGTTCTAATTTTGCATTTATTGTGTTTAAATTGTTTATATTCCTTTCATATGCAATTAATTTTTCCAAGTTAAATTTATATTTCCTTATAGAGTTTTATCTCATGTTAGTTTTTTAAAAATCTTTTCTTTCAGCAACATGATACTGGTTACGCTGATCGAATAAATAAACTAAAAAGTGATGAAGAAATAGAAAAATGGAGATCGGAGAGGATACGGTAATTTCTATGCGTACTTTTTTTATTAAGATAGAGTACTTTGTTCATTTTTTGTAATATAGTGTACTTTAACAGGTAATTTCACATTACAAGCAAAACAGATTGCAAATAGCTAGATTAACAATGTTGTTGCACCCTCTATCGCCCGCTATGTGAAGTGAACTTGTAAACAAAGGGGGGCTAGAGTTGTTGACAAGAAACAGAACGGTAACAAGACACTGGACAGATGTGTAACAAAGCAAGGCGAGCGGAATGCGTAATGTAGCGGTTTTTTGTAAAAAGTAGATTAGTTTAAAAATTATATTGTAAAAATAAATGTTAGTTGCTAATCATAAAAGAAGCCTCTTTGATGTCAACTTCATGACAGCCTCTCATTTTAATAATAACGATCACATGGATCAATTAAGAGTACCACAAATCTTATGCATAATAAGTACAAAATGTGGAGTAGTTCAGGATTGTGGCCCTGCTACATCAGTTTATTATAGTGCACATTTCACATGTATTTCAGCACGTAATCAAAGGAGCGTGAACATGCTCCTCGTCTTTTTCAATACATAAATCAAAGGACATTTTCAGATTAACTACCTTTGCCAGAGCATCTGCTCATGCAGTGCAGTACTCTATATTGTGAAAACTGAGATGGGCGCTGTAAGCCTTGGCCCTCTTGCGCTGTTGTGGCCCTGTGTTTAGTTTAATCAAAGGAGTGCAGTTGCATTCCTTGGTGATTTTTTATTGTATTTTTTCAAAAAACCCTGGTATGCAAACAGTTCATAAATCAGTGTTGTTTTTTTTAACCTCATCTTTAAAGGGTAAAAATTTGAATTTTGTTTAGACATTTTAATATTAACCGTATATTGGTTATAGTAGACAGTGCTGGTTTATATCCATTGGGTGCTTGGGATGGGTGCCCAGGGGCCCTGATTATCTAGGCTTAACCAGATTATTTGGTTATAAATTTTGATCTTCCAGTACCAAAAGGGCTTGTAGATCTTCTGTGCCCAGGTTCCAAAATTATCTTAGATAGGCACTGATAGTAGATAAGGGTTTACCTGTGTACTGTATCATATGTAATGATGTATTAAAATTTAAGAGATGTTTTATTTTCTAATTTTCTAGAATATTTGAATTTATAAAAAATATTTGTTTTGCTTAAGTACAAAAGCAATACTTTTTATATTGCTTAGAAGAAATGTGTCTAATTTTTTTAACATATTAAAAGTGTTAGTAGGAAGTGATAAAGAGGAAAAGCTGAGTACATAATTTTTTAGTTTATTTCTTTGAAATTTATTTTTTGTTATAAAATAGATAAATTTCTGAGGAGTAAAATCAATGAAATGTTTGTAAAAATTGCTTTAAAAAAAATCATTTTTTGTTTTGTTAAGATGTTTTTAGTTGAAAATGCATGTAAAAATAAAATATACTGAAATGTAAAAGATTAATTGTGAAAGACTATGTTTTATATACATATATTTACTTCATGTTGTCTTGATCAAACAATTTTCCTAAAATTTTGTTATATTTAATGTGGGAATACATAAGTTTGTATGACTTGTTCATTTTAAACAAGAAATTGAAATATATTGCAAAAAGGATTAATAATTTTGAAGTAAAGATAAAAAAGTTATTGAGATTAAACATGGGGGAAATTAATAAATGGTTAAACAGAGGAGGAAGTAGAGAATGAGAGAATTTTAATTTAAAATTGTTTGGGTTATACTGTTTTACTGGTGTTAAAATCTTTTCTTTATCACCCTCTTTATTATTTAAAATATATTTTTACTTTATTTTTTAGGTGTAGAATTCACCTAATTCAATTCAGAGTTCAGTTATATTTACAGTACCCATTTTCCATTTTTGCTGTATTAAGTTTTTTAATCAAGTGTTTGACTAGTTATTTAACCATATATTTGTAGTTTGGCCATATATTTAACTGCAGCACTTACACATTCAGTTTAAGTTTTATCCAATGACCTCTTCATTTTCTATACAGCTGAGTGGTCAGTTACAAGCTCTTGACTTGCATTGTAATGGTCAAATCATGGGTTGTCAAATCCTGATGCCTCTAATTGTATAACACTCTGATGCTAATTAAATCTGGTGAGGCTCAGAGTCCATATGGTGTGGAAGTTTGGAGAGTGTTGTGCTTGCTCAGATGTTGTCTTCATTATGCTTCTAAATGTGATGTTAATGAATAGTTAATGACTGGTTAAAACAATTACTCGTGAGAAGACATTACAGAAAGTAGAATAGCTCACATTTTGTGTGCGAGAACCTTCATTTGTGAATTCAAACCAACATTCCAGGTTGCACAGCTTTCTGGTATATGTTACCAGAGTTCCACACTGTTTCCATGGTTGTCAAAACATTTGTTCTATTATGCCAATATATTGAAATCAGGGAGTAATACCAAAATGATCTAGTGTTCACTGCTTCAAAATTGGAGATCTTCAATGGTTTAAAGAGATAAAAATTACTTGGTTGAAGATCCAGGCTGTTTTGATGGTGTCTCAATTACTCCTACTGGAAATGTTGTTTCAAATAATGCATAATTTTGGTCTAGCCTTGTTATGTAAATAAGAGGACACTTGTTGAGAGCATTTTTGGTCATTTCTGGCTAATTGCCTTGTGCAATTTTCTCAGTCTTAACACACAATCTGGTAGCCTTATTAGTTGCTCCATGGGGAAGAAAATCAGCCAACAGCCTATCCTAGTGGTCATAAAAAAACTGGTCATAATTCTTAGTGAAGGGCATTGTTTTGAATTTCTTATGAGAAAAGTCGCAAATAGTGTTTCCACAACATTAATGCTTTCTTTGTTTCAGGTGTCATGATATAACCATATTTCATCCCTTGTAATGCTACAGTTAAGGAACAGAATGCCTTTCCATCCGAAATCTTATTAAGTGCCATAGACACAGTCACATTTGCATGGCTCTATTTTCATTTATGGGTTGTTGTTGTACACAGTGATAATATACCTTCCAATTGCCCAATTGTAATTGTTAACACTGTCAATAGAGATGTTGGGTTTTTGTGCACTCTTGTTTGGATAAATATAGCTATGTGCTTTAATCAAATCATCAATATAACCTGTAATGCTACCTGTGGTCAATATGATGTGTGTGCTGATCTTTACTGATCTTGCACATCTCACTTTTATGAAATTATGTGTATTAAAATCAAACCTGTTTCTATAATTAAAAAAATAATTTTAAAAAATCATTAATTATAAAGTGTATAATTGTTACAATCACTTCTAATTTTTAAAAATATTTTGATTTACAGCCACTTCCCAACTGCAGAAAACATATTAAAACGAAAGGCTGAAGAGGCTGAGAAAGAAGCCAGAGGGGAAGTAATTGAAGAAAAAGAATTTGGGTAAAAATTCATTTGATGAAATTGAATGACCCCAATTCTTTATTATTGTTTTTTTTTTGTAAATCATCTGAAATATGTTTACAAGAAGCTTTCCTTAATTTACTGATTTTCAAATCTTTATATTCTATTATCTGCAAAAATGAAAACTTATCAGAGTTGTTTTTCAAAAATAAGTAGAAAATTTTTTAATTGGGGAAGTGCATTACAAATTATAATTTACAATTAAGTTTTTCTTTTTTTAATATTTTTAGAAAATCAAACTACTTAAATAAGTTTGTTCTAATAGCTGAATAACTTTTTTCTTTTCAGTGTATTGTTAGTACTGTTTTTAGAAACAATTACGATACATTTTTGAATATATGTATATGTATAAACTTTTTTAAAAAAAACAGCAATGTTTTAATAATTTTTGTTGTTAAATGATTTTAGAAAAAGATTTTAATAATTTTTACTTGTTTGTTTTTACTAAGGAAATTTAAAAAGCAAAAGCAAGATCAAAATGGAACTATTAACAGGCATGAAGATCCTCACTGGAAAGGGAAGAAGCGAGCTCGCAAGAGAAATAACAAACCACGCATGTCATTCAATGTTCCATCAGTTTCCACAGTTTCGGGTACAGATTCGGAGTCAGATGATGACTCGCATATTAAACTTCATAGGTTCTTGGGCATGTTTGCATCATCAGATGTACCAGTAGATATACCTGTGAATGATAAGTCTGAGGAAGTTTCAACAGATGCTGTTAAAAATGTTAACCATAATGAAATGGTGCAGGAGGCTTTGGATTCAAACAAACCTTATGTGCAGTGTAAAACTGAAGAAAAAGGTATGTTCAAATATATATAATTTACAATTTAATTTATGTTCAAGTTTTATAATACTTGAATGTGATTTAAAGTTACTTAAAATATATTTAGGATCATACTTATATCAAAACAAATGGTTATTTGTCTTCAATCCTTATTCTGTATTTTATGTGGAATGAGGGAAGAGTTATAACTGTGTGAGGTCTCAAGTTCCTTGCATAGTATGTAGTTCATAAATTTTCAATTTATCTTTATGTACTGACTACATTGTTTTTAAAATTATCAGATTTATTTACAAGAAATCTGTGCATTTTAGAGAGAATTTAATTCTGATTCAATTTATTTTGAATGAAATTGTCTATTTGTTTATTTATCTGATATTCACTCTCACTATGTTATATTTTTATTATATAATGTAGTATAATATTCTGTTCTTTTGATTTTGCTACTATGCCACTTTGTGTATAATTAATAAATGCAGAATTTGAGTTTTGTCCGTTTTGAATTCAAATTGGTATATATTTATAATTGTAATTCTTATTTCCCCTTAGTTGTTTATATAATATTACATCTTCCTCACACTTAAACTTCCTGTTTATATATCTATGAAAGTTAAAAAAATTTAAATAATATTGTTTGAATAAAAAGAAATATTTTCACTTGAAGTTTGGATGTTGTATTCCGTAAAACTTGGGGGGAAGAAACACCATATCTACAGTTTAAGTATTAAAAGCAAGAAGCATATTACATAAAGACTAAATGCTTATTGAAACAACAATTCAGATAATGCATATTAAAGTTGTAATTTGCAGAATATTTTCTGTAATTAAAAAGCATAAGTCAGTATATTTGGATATTGTCTTAGTTTTAAATGGACAAAATGAATAAAATTTCTGTATTTGAGCCTTTAGTTTTACTTGCAAATAATTAAAGAGTAACTTTTTATTTATT
The DNA here is from genome assembly GCA_019973975.1 of Trichonephila clavata. Classification (NCBI taxonomy): domain Eukaryota; kingdom Metazoa; phylum Arthropoda; class Arachnida; order Araneae; family Nephilidae; genus Trichonephila; species Trichonephila clavata. The sequence goes on along the minus strand of BMAO01018192.1, from coordinate 62,862 downwards.
TTTTTTATTGAATCTAATGGTAAATTGTATAAATTTTAATTTTTTTTATTCTCCTTTTTGCTTTAAAATGTGTAATTTTGAAAAAAATCATTCAATTTTTTTCCTATAGTTTAATTGCATTAATGGGTGCATTAGAAGTTAATTTATATGAATCTGAAGGCTGAAATAATTTCTGCTGATTTATCTGATTAGATTTTTAATTTGTTCGATAGATTTCTGTTAACGTAGTGCAGATAAATGAGATGCTCTATTTTAATTATTAGATAACTATATAATTTTAATTGCTTAATATAAGTTTTAACAAAAATATAAGCTTTTAATTTTATGGGAACATCTTTTTTCATTCACAATTCATTATCTGTAGTTGCGGTTAAACTTGCAAATTATCATGTGCATTTAATTTTTAAAAATTTGACATTTTCATACCCTTGGTAAACATTTTAACCAAATGCTTGCTCTAAAATTATTAGCAGTTGCATGTATTAATTTTCCAAATAAGTTAAAATTTGTTTTATGAGTACCACATTTTTCTTGAGGGAAAAGATTATTTTGTGTTAATTTCTATTTATAAAACTGTGCTTTATTTGTGGCATTATATATCATTTTGGAATTTGTGTACATGTTTTGTACTGAATTTTTAGATGAACATGCAATAATATTTTTAACATTTTGCAACTTTAACCTTGTATTAAAATAACTGTCTTGTATTTACTGGTACCTTTTTATTCCTGTAGATGTTAAAATACAAAATGTATTTAAATCAAGTGAAATGGATTTGGAAAATGGGGCTCCAATTGAGATACCTATTAATAAAGAAAGAGTTATACTTACTTCAGATTTGCAAAATGCATCGGAAAAAGCTGCATCCTTTCCAGATCATATAAATGATAAAGGTAAGTGGTTTTATTGTACATAATGTGAATAATTTATAGGTTTGAATTATAATAGTTTGTAATTAACTGTAGACTGAATTTTCAACTTAATTTCTTGGACATATACAAATGGATAACTTCAAAATTATGTCAAATTTTAAAGTTCATACTATTTATGTAGCATTTCTTCCTATTTACAAGTCTCTTAATTATTTTTTATTAACTATTAAAATAATACTGCATTATTTTTAAAATGCAGTTACTGATGTGAACTTGTTACAAAATATCCATAATACATTTATTTTAACTTTTAACTACTCAAATAAGTTAACGTTTTTTTAATTTTAATACTTCATTTTTCTTTATGTCAAAGATAATTTTGTTATGATTCTATTTATAAATATAGTGTTGCTTTATTTGAGGAGTAGTAAATCATGTGTATATTTGTGTATTTATTAGTGTATTGAAGTTTTAGATTAACGTGCAAGTAGTATCTTGAACATTTTGTAACTTCAAACTTTTAATAAAACAACTGCTTTGTATTTACTGGTTCCTTTATTTCTGTAGATGCTGAAATAAAAAGCATTGCATTTACATCAATTGAAAGTGATTTAGATAATGAGGCTCCAATTGAGATGCCTATTAGGAAAGAAAGAGATGTACATATTTCAGATTCTCAGAGTGCATCTGAAAATGTTTCGTCTTTTCCAAATCATAAAAGTGATAAAGGTAAGTGATTTTTATCGAACTTTAAGATTTATACCATTTATGTAGCAATTTATCCCATTTATAATTTTTTTAAAATTACTTTTTATACAAATCCATTAAAATTTACTGTATTATTTTTATTATTTCAAAACTAAAATGCAGTTATTGATGAGAACCTGGTACATAATATCCCTAATTTGTATATTTTTTAAATTTAAACTTTTAATTCTCGTTATCTGCCAATGCATGTAAATTTATCATTATTTGCAAACTGACCACTACATAAGGGTTGATGGTGAAAATACAATGGCAAGGATTTGATTTGATAGTGGCTATAAAAATGAAAAATGCTATTGTGTGTAGAAATACTGTTTAAAATTACAGAGTATTTAATAATTAAAATTATTGCATCAGATTACAACACAAAACTCTTGGATAAGATTCGTTTTGAATTTAATATGAAATATTGTAAGATAAAGGTTTTATGTAATATTTGGAGATTTTTTAAAATTTGTGATTACAGGAAATGTGTAAATAAAGTCAAATCTAAGTCAGAGAAAAAACTAAATATAGATTTATTCTGTAAAAAAATTAAACAATATATGAAGCAAGAGGATCAGAAATATTTTTAATCAGGAAAAGAAATCAATATTAGGAATTTCTTGAGTTATTTGTTGATAGTAATGTTAAATATGACAGTGTATAATGTTTGAAAAAGAAGGGGAAATAAATGAGGAGCTTTCATAGAATGTTCACTTCCTAAAAATATATATTCAACTTTCTGTATTTCTTACTTTTGTGTGTACAAGATATAATGCTTATTTTTGGAGCTGTTATAATATATATCTTGAAAGCTCAACTACTCTGAACATTAAAGAAGCTTAACTTATTAATAAGAGATAAATATTTAATAAATAAAACATGTTAAAATGTATGCAATACAAATTGTAGAAATGGTATGCAGTAGACATTTAAGACAGTGCCAATAATTTTCTGCTTGAATTAAAAATGAATAATTATACATTTCTAAATTTAGATTTAAAAAAGTTATTTTTTTATTTTATTTGGAATTTGAAAAAAATTTTACTCTGAAATTTAAATTTTTAGTCAAAATATGGCAAATGTTTCTTTCATTAGGTTAAAAGCAGTGAGCTGTTTACATACTTACAATTTCTAATGACTGATTTAATTAAATCTGCAGATCACAAAATTTTGTTCCATTTATGTCGTGATATATAGCACATTAAGTGTTTTAGTTAAAATTTATTTTATTGGTATGATAATTAATGAAATTAAAAATAGGTCCATAAAAGGAACAATTGATATTGAATTTATTGAATACTTTTCTTTTGTTCTAACTGTAAGTACATGAACATAAATTTGATTGGTTAATATCTTGTAAAAATCTTATCTAATTTGATATTCTAATAGTTCTGTGTTGATTTTAGAGGGATTTTTAGATCAATAAACTGAAGCCTGTTAATATGTTAAAAAATGTATAGCATAAGGTCAACTATGAGGTTGGGAGAAAAAAAAATTTGAAATATCTGTTTAATTTTGTATTGGAACATTGACAATATGCCATTTCATTATTATATGAGAGTGGGGATTTAAAAAAAAAAATCAATGCTATATAGTGGAAATTAAAAAATGCAGTATCCAAAACACAATATAATTTTTTTCCCTAGCTAAGTGAGGCATTTCACTAAAGTATTCTGTGTTCAAATCTTATGTCCCTACTTCCAAAAACTTATCAGATCAAAATCAGTGCTAACAAAAAAAAAGTATTCCTTATTAGAATGAATCTGCTTATTAAACAAAAGCTAATTATACTCAAAATTGACCAAAAAGAAAATTTTAATTTTGGTTAAATCACAAGAGTCAATACAGTCTATCAACATTTTTTTCAATAAGATTAATTTAATTTTCGGAAAACTTTTTTAAAAAATCTTAATAGTGCAAGTTGCAATGGTATATGCAATTTCTCTTTCAAAGGCATGGAAATATTGATTTTTAATAAGTTTTGATAAATATCCCCATTCTTAATTTCCTTTTGTATGCTCACAGGCTCATATTTCATGACAAATAATGATCATTATCCATTGGTTGTAATTTTTGTATGTGCTTGAATTGTAACTTTTCCATACCTCCAGTTTCAATTTCATTGATGTAATATATTACATTTAACACTTTGAGGGTAGTTTATATTCATATAATTCCATGAAGGATTACTTCATTTTATAAAGTAGTGTTATTTCAAAAAGAATGATGATATATGTAAAATTATACACAGAACATATTGTGTACTTTTATGTATGTTACTCTATCTACATTCCTTTATGTTAGGAAAATATTAATCTTTTTATCATAACTATTTTAATTTATCATGTGTATATGTATTTTTCCTGTGTGTGGTTTGTACTAAATGTGTTGACATGGTGTTATGTATGCTTTCTTTCAGATGAAAAAACCTGTAAAAAATTTTCTAAACAAGAAAATAAAACCTTGAACAAACACAAAAATGCAGAGCATAATTCATTTAGAAAAGAAACTTTATTGGAAAAGGTAAAATTCTTTTTATATATTTCTGTAATTTTGAAATAATTATGCATTTTGTGTGATTGTAAGATTTTTTGTATAGTGGCAAAATAATTTTAAATTATAATTTGTTATTAGCTGAAGTACCCGTTCTTCGTGCGGGTTAAATTTTAAAATAAATAAAATTCAGCTTTTTTTTTTGTAAACATGATATGTTTTTAAAAGGGGGGTAGAGCCTTTGAAAGACAGTGTACCCTAGAGTTTAAAATAATTTTCTAATGAGTGTTCACATTGCAATTTGGCTTCACAGTAAAAAATTTCATAAAAACATATATTTGAATATAAAAAAAAAAATTAACATTCTAAAAAGGTAAATAGAAATGGGAAAAAAAAGTAGTATTTTTCTACTACAGTAACTATAAGTGAAATAGCATGGAAAAGGTAAGACTTTTTTAGGTTTTATGTTGAGCTTATGACATCATAAATAACATATTAAGAAGTCTTCAACTGAAAAAATTGATAAAATAGGCTTACATTGTAACAAAACATTAAATTAAATTTTCTGTAGCATTAAATTAATATTACGTGAGGAATGGATGTGTAATACTATCTAACATGTATATTACATTTAATATAAAATTTAGATGTACTATAATAGAAAAAAAAGTAAATTAGTAAGAACCAAAAAAAAAAAAATTATCTAAAACAGATAAAAAAGATTGACACTAAAAAAAATCTATAATGAAGCTAATGAGAGAAATAATAAAAAATTAATTTTTTTATTATTTATCTAATAATTTTGTTGATAAAAAATTAGTTTGTTTAAATGCGAAACTTTTTTTGTAATATTTTAATTAAAAATATTTGTTTTTCTGTTCCTAAGAAAAAACAAATGAGGAAATACAATGATAAATAATTATAAGGGGTAGTTGAAATATATATGTTACCGGCAAAGTATGAAATCTGGCATTCCATAGAATGCTTAGGCATTGTGTAGAATGCCTAAATCTAGCCAGCAATGTATGAAATGATTCCTATTTCACGCATTGCCTAGGCATTCCATAGAGTGCCTGAGAATCCAGCAAAGTATGAAATACATCTCTGTTTTGTTACAAATATTGCGTGGTAAGATTCAAAACTTTTAACGCATGTCTCACGCTCAGAAATTGTTAGTTGTACATTGCTGTTTGATCGGAAATGTCAAAATACTCAATTTTACTTAAACTTGTTCTACAAAAAATTGTTTTTTTCCTGTGCTACCTGAAAATGGAGGAGCAAGCTATAGTGTTGGAAAAGGAGTCATAATCTACAGCATAAGTCGGCAACCTATGTCAAACGTGCCACATGTGGCACTTTATACAATTCTCAGTGCCACTTTGCACTACTGAAGAAATTTTTAAATTGTTTCAAAAATGCTCTATTGTTCACTGAATCATATATTCAGATTGGTTTGACACACAACTGCGAAAAGGTTGCCGGTCCATGGTCTATAGACATGAAACAACTATTTGCAGACTAGTTGCCTAAAATTAGAGTTGATGCTGCAAAAAAAGTTTTTCTTAACTGAAATTACGTACTAGAAGTTAATATCTGACATACAAAATGACTACTAAGAAGGAACCCAGGGACTATTGATTGCTGAATCGCTATAATCTAATGATTTCGGAAAACAAAAGTAAACGCATTTAACCTGTTAAAAAGAGACGTCTGTACTATATAGTATTACGACACGGATTCTGTGAGTTATTTCACTTACTTCAAGAAGCTTGTTTGGCTATTGGACACAGAAGACGTAATAGAATTGCAGAGGCACCTCCTTCTGCAAGTCGTACAACAACAAAAATGGCAGGAATAACTAGTTGCCCAAAATTCAAGTTGATAATCCAAAAAAAAATTTTTTTCTTAAATGAAATTACTTACTAGAAGTTAATAACTGATATACAAAATGCTAAAATGACTACTAAGAAGGAACCCAGGGATTATTGGTTGCTGAATAGCTATGATGTTATGTTTGCGGAAAATAAAAGTAAAATCATTTAACCTGTTAAAGAAGGCGCCAGTACCATAAAACAGTGGTCCCCAACCCCTGGTCCATGGATCAAAGGGTATTGGCCACTCAAGGAGCATTAAAATATTTCCATTTTTTTACTGGGGTGTATTTTTCTCGTGTTTGTGCGACTTTCCATGGAAATCACTTTGTTTTATGTAAAATCATTTTATATTTATTTTTTGGTACAACTGAATTTTATTCTGAAGTCATGTTTAAATACAGTTAAATTATAAAATCAATAGAATTTAAAATAAAAATCAGTGGGCCGCCGTAAGATTATCAAACATTGACCGGTCTAGAAGATAAAAATGTTGGAAAGAACTGCTATACAATATTATGGATTCTTCTTTTTTTTCCCAACGGGATTGCATATTGGTATTTTTACCATGCAGATCTAGTACATTCCCAGGGTCTGGTATCTCTTTTCAGTGCGGCACCATGTAGGCGATACCAGTTGCCGCCCATACTTTTGACACCCAGTTTCCTTCCCAGAAGGCTTCTAGACCTGAATTCTGAAAATGTGGACTTGTTCTAGGAATTTAATTTTGCCAAGAGCAAAATTAAATTCCAGATTCTGGGGATGTGAAAAAATTCTGTAAGAATTTTCAACCAAATACAAAAATGTTACACGTTATGATATTGAACTGTACATCCATCTTTGTGAACCTTGTCAGAAAAAACAGATAATTATTTAAAAAAAGGTATTGTAGTAAAAACTTTTATTTTTTACTTGATAATCGTGTATATAAAATTTCAGCTCAATTGAGCGCTTTAAAATGTATTTTATAAGTGATTGAAAATTTGAATTAGATAAATATATATAGAGAGAGAGCTAATAGTAGAATTAAAAAAAGGACAGAACTTCCAAATAATTTCTAAAATTGAAGTAGAATTATCTTGTACTCTCTCGTAACCCCCTCTGAAGTGATTTACACAAAACCCATTTTTAGTGGATCTCTACTCAATAAAATAAACATGCTAGCCAAATTTCAAGTCTAAATTTAATAGATCAAAAGGGAATTTGTTTATCAATAAGCTCTAGTAACTACCTTTGAGGGTCGATTCCTGTAAGCCACGTTCAACAAACCTGTTCAATTCAACAACAGAGGCATGCATACCAAATTTCATTACTAAAGGTCTAGTAACTTGAAAAAGGATATTTTTTTTTTATCAATACGCTGCAAAAGATTCCTTTTCCCCCATAGGAGTCAATTTCCATAAAATCCTTTCTTAGCGAAATTCCAGTCAACAAATGTAACATGCATATTAAATTTCACATTACAGTAAATAGTAGTTATATAACGAAATTTTTTTATATAAATAAGTCCTTGTAAATCCCCATTCCCCCTCCCCTCTAATAGGAGTCAATTTCTATAAAATCTGTTCTCAGTGGATCTATGTTCAACTAAATAAAATATGCTAATAAAATTTCAAGTCGGTTCGTCTTTAAAAACTTTAATATTTATCTATAACGCCCCTTAAGTCCTTGCAATGACCTTTCAGATCGATTTTCAAAACTCTACTCAATGAAAGAAACGGATCTACCAAATTTCTTGCATGTAGGTCTTGTAGTTCAAAAACGGAAATATTTATATATAACTCTCCTTAAGCCTGGAGGCTTAAGGGAAAAATTGGACTCCTTGGGGCTCAATTTTTGTAAAATCCCTTGTGTAGCAAATCTCGATTGCATTAACCGAAAAAGCCTACCAAATTTCAAATTTGTAGGTTCAATAGCTCAAAAACGGGAATATTTATCTGTAACACTGCTTAAGCCCCTGCAACACCCCTAAGGATTTGTTTTTTGCCACCCCCCTCCCTTTTTTTTTTTTGGAGCGGACCTCTAATCCTTGAAAGAAACATGCCTACCAAGTTTCAAGTTTGTAGTCTAAAAGCTCAAAAACGGGAATATTCTTTTTTTAGCGCCCCTCTTAGGGTCAATTTTACTGGCTCAGAAACCTTCTCGGGCATGCGTTCAACCACTCCCCAAAGTTTCATCGCAATCGAATGATCGGTTTAGGAAGGCATAAGAGACCCAGACGTACACATTCATTTTTATTTATATAGATTTTGTTTTCCTTAACAAGAAAGCCAAATTTTGTTTCATACAACTTTTTAATTTTCCTTTACGTATTTTGAATAATTTTTTTTTTAAGCAGTCTCATTATTTTGTCAGAATATTATTTGTACTTTTAGGAATGTAAGTCATTTGAAATATCCTTTTCATGACCTTTTTACCTTTTAGGAATGTATCGTACCTAAAGTTCAACAGCTCGTACACTTGGGTCATTGTTTAGAATAACATATTAACAATCAACATTAACAATTGAAAATAGCAATTACCTCCAAAGGTAGTTCATAAAATAAACGTGGCACTTAGCCTAAAATAGTAATTACAACATTTTAACAATCATCAAAACAATCAACATTAACAACTGAAAACCATGAAAGCACATATTAAACCAATTCAATTTAGAATTTCTGTAAAAAAAATTATAACATGAAAACTCTGACCGCAAACAAAACAAATCAGAAATTCTGGAAGATAAATGACATAGTTAAATCTGAAACCAGAAACAATTCAGAAGAATCAAATGTATATATATAAAGATCAAAATAAGAAAAGAATAATAAATGTGGCACTGCCTTTAAACCAAAACAAAAATTACAATAGAAATACAATTGATTACACAAAATAAATCAGAAATTTTTAAGCTAAAAAAGAAAGGACAGAATCAAATCTAAACCCAGAAATGGTTCAGAATAATCATACAAAATATAAGCAAAACTAAAGTGTATATTAAACTAATTTAATTTAGTTACTGAAAATATACATAATAGGCTTAGCTGGAAGACCGATGCATCTTCCTACCAAAATGCAGTCTTAAAATAAAAGCTTTAAAACCATAAATTGAAATTGCAAATATTTAAGGTAAATAAATCAAACTTTTAACAAAACAAAAAAAAAAATTGTTATAACAGAAGTAAAAAATCCAAGTAAAAAAATGTTAAAATTAAAGCTGACTCATTCAACTTTCGACCATACAGAAAGTCACAAACCAAATAAACTGTTGCCAAACTAACGAAAATAAAATCCAGATGTTGGAGGAGAAAAACAATTTTAAAAAAATGTTGTATTTGAAAAACGAATAAGTACAACAATAAATAAATATTTTTGTTGTAAAAATATGTAATACTCCCCATGAAACTGTACGGAGCATTAGTTTTTGCAGGATACGTAATACGATGTCATATCCCCAAATAGTCCAAAAATCGTTTAAAAATTGAATTTAAAAAAAACTCTTTGTGGTTAATAGCATAGTGACCTACAGCTTCTACGTGCCAAGTTTCACTCTTGTGGGTTACTTAATTTGGACAGAATAGCTGAAACACACACAAACTCTTTCTTTTATATATTAGTAAAAGTATAGATAAATTCAAATTTTGATTCAGTGGTAGTGCTGGAAATTTTAATTTATTAAATTATTTTGTCTAGTTTGGTAGAGCATATAAAAAATAATGAATGAGAGTTTATTCTGATAGGGGTCTTATTTTGAAGTATGTTCAATGATATTTTATTGTATATAACAATATTTTTTTAAAAAAAGAAATTTGTGGCAATTTATAAATTCAACATGTCGCAAATGGTTTTTAATGAAGTATACTGTTGATAGTAAGGTTTATTGTCATAAGATTAATTATATCAATTCAAATTAAGTTTATTTAAATATACACAGTTATTATACATTATTTATGTCATTTGTATGCTGTGAACTTTACAAATTGGGTAACAAATGTATGAACCCCTTCAGGACGAATGTCATGTATCCATGCGAGCATGAAACATCGACAGCAGACTATCATCATGTATACGAGTCACGCACTTGGAACATTTTTTAAGCTAAATTTTTTTGGCAGTAGATGGCATATGTCCATAAGGTTTGAGATGCATACAGATTCAACCTTCTCGAAATCAGAGAAATATTACTCACTTACACATGGTTTTTTATTTTATAAACATAAGGGGAGGGGGAAGGGAATGCTTTATGGCTGCTCTTCAAATGAACGCATGGTTCTTGTTAATAGGGATCATGAGAGATTTATTTTTGCAAGAGCATTTAGTTCGGGTTTGCAGTGTAGTTTTTAATGGGTAATTAGATCTGATAGACAAAAAAAAATTTTATTACTTTTACAAGGTCGAAGCATCAAAAAGGTTTAACTGAACTTGGAATATCAGAAAGATGCAAAATTCATTCTAAATTAGAATCAGAGAGTAGTGATTTTGACAAATAATATATTATGATTGTTCTTTTTATTGCGAATTTTGTGATAAGGATATTTCGGACATCTGTATGTCGATTACATTGATTTAGGCTTAACTGCACAAAACCCATCTTTCAGTATGCATTTAATCAATGTTAAGTTTGTGCAGACGGGTAATCAACTTTCAGAGGCTGAGAAAAACTTTCTTAATGCATCATTAATGAAATCAGATATCAGCTATTTTAGAAAATTTGTGCTTGTCTATATTTCAGTAGAAAATTAAATCTAAAGATGCATTTAAATGACACACAGATAACTTCTTTCTTGGATAATGTCATGCAATTCATATTTTTTTGCGAGGACCCTAGAATTCCTCGTTAAAATAACTCACTGATTTCAATTCTGTTGTGTGTGTGTGGGGGGGGGGTGATAGCTATATATATTTTAATTATGTTATGCTGTAAGGTTTTCTTTTGGTTCATTTCAGCTCCTTGCTGACCAGATAAGAAAGGAGAGAAACGTAATAATGCAGTGTGTTCGTCATATTGTGAAGAATGATTTCTTTGGCATTGGTAAAAGATGTTGAGTGAGATTTGCAATGAAATTTTCAAACCTCTGTATAAATTCTTTGTTCTGCATCTCTAAAATAAGATGCTACTGTGAAGAAAGATAGTTTAAATATATGATTGTTTAAACCTTAATAATCCATTTAATTAATCAAATGTTTTGTTTTGTAAAATATGTTCTTTTATTGCTCAGTTTTTCTGTTTCTTGAAAATTACTTGTGTTATAATAAAGTATCTTAAATAATGCAATTTTTCTCAGCTTTATTTCTATTTTTTGTCATATTTTATTTTATGGTGTCAATTGAAATATAAATTCTTTGAAGAATTATCTGCTGTTAGCTGAATGAAATACTTATTTTATTGGTACAAGTAATATTCCTCACTGACTACAACTGATCTGAAATTTTATGTTCTTAATACTAAATGTCTAAAAAGAATAGTGAATATTAAAGAATTTGTATGTAAAATATATAGATTAAAAAAAATATTATGCAAGTATACTTTTTTATCCAATTAAGATATAGGCAATCTAAAACAGGGGTTGGCAACCTATGGCACACTGTACAGTTCTCATTGGCATTCTGCACTACTTTACAAATTTGTCAGTTGTCGAGTCAAGTTTATAAATTTGTAATGGACCTTATTTGACAAACATCTTCAGAATTATTTACAGTTATGTTGTAAATTATTTAATGTTATTGCTGGAGAGATTTTGTTTGAAGAGAAAATTGTGTGCATGTGCTCTGCTTTCCGCTTTTGGTTTTTACATATCTAAGCAAAAAACTTTCCTCATATATTAAAAATATTTTAAGTCTGCAAAGATATTGTTTTACAATTGAATGCTCAGTATCATCTTGAATTCAAAGTCATATCTATACCCTTGATTTTTTTTTTTATATGAAAGTAGAACAGTACAAGCACTAGGTTTGCATTAAAAATTTTTACTTAACTATAATGAAGGAAAATAGTAATATTTTATGTTGTCTAATTCTTATTTTACAGAATATCTTTAAAAATACATAACATGTGCAATTAAATTTTTTTTTTTTGCTTTATTTTAGTTTTACTTTTTGCTGTTTATTCATGCTAAGAAATACCTTTAAATGATGCAAAATTAAAATATAATATATGAATCTATATTATTGGCCTCTATTCTCTAACTCTGCAGGCATTATCAAGGGAATCTAATTGTTTCAAAAATGTCCTACTGTGGGGCACGCTGAATCATATTGGTAGATTGGCTTTGGTGCACCTCAACTTAAAGGTTGCTGACCTTTGATCTAAAATAAATTTATGGATCTTATCTTGACCTAAGCATTTAGCAGTAATTTTTCTTAGCTTATTAGTGTCATAATCCTAATGAATTCCAAATCTATGAGTATAAATCCTCTCTTAATTGTGTAAGAGCATCTTAGGATTAAGAACCATTGGAGTAGATAGTGTGTATTTAAGCACAAGTTTTTACTTGCTAAGTTAAACAGGGCCTCTAATTCCTATCAAGAATGAGATTTAGAGGAGTAAGAGACAAGTGTTGCTCTATTGTATTTCAAACTGTTTTACCATTTGTTATTTGCATGTCTTACACCATCACAAAAAGGCAGTTACACATCATTTGTTATAATATTTATATTACAAAAGAACAAAAGGCTTATAAGCTTGTGACACTTATAACTATAAATACCATTAATTAATTTATAAAATTTAACAATGAATAGTTAATCACACATTTTAATCATATGCAAAAGTTCAAAATTCATCAATATTGGCTCCATTCTGTATTTCATATCTAGTTGTCTTCACTTTTTATTTGATTTATCTATTTACTAAGAGCTTAAAAGAACATGAGAATGTGCTCAAACTTGAGATCTACAAGAAATGTATTTGTAAAGCATTGCTTTATATCTTGTTTTGATGGAATTTATCTTTGCATATAAATTATGTCTGCATTTGTCAATAATAAAATGCATTGTCAAATATGCAGTCTGATTAGTCCCTTCATGCTGACCAGTGAAAAGCTCGCTCAGTTCTTGACCTTCTCTTTGGCATGACAGAGCATTTTCTCACCACAATCTGTCACACATTTGTGCAAGGGATTTTAAACAAATGAAAATCTAAATTTTTTGTTCTCAAGATTGCATTGTATGTGCGTAGGATTCGAGATACGTGTAGATTTGAGCTTTTACTCAAAATGCGAGAAACATAACCTAGCTGTACATGAATTTTGATATTTTAAACATAAGGGAAAAGGAGAATGGTATGCTTTATGATGGTTTTTTAAAGGAGTTCAAGTTTATAGTTACTAGAGAAGGAGTTTTATTTTCACTAGAGCATTGGGTATATGGGTTTGCAGTAGTTTTTAATGGATAATTAGATTTGTGGACGAAATTTTTCTATTTGTACTGTTACTTTAGCAAATATTTAACTGATCTTGAAATAGCAGAATATATTTTAGATATTGATTATGAAACAGACTGCAAGAGTAATTACATAATATGTTCTGTTAATAAAGTGTAATGAATATAATGAGAATATTTCAAACATCTTTATACAGAGTACATCAGAAAGAAACACTTCTCTCCATTGTCATCCACAATAGAAAATTCAGTTTTCACATTTGCTCATATTCCCACAAAACTCTTCCAAAAAAATAGCATAGTAAGTGATTTATTACAACTGCAAGGATTTTAATATAGGACAGGTGTAGATTGTTTTCAAATTATTTTATACTAAAAAGAATTTTTTTAAGTAACAAGTTCAGTTTTCAAATGTATAATGTTAGTAATTAAATGGTAAACAAATACTAAACATAAAATCTGCAGAAAAATGTTTTTATACAAGAAATTTATGTAAATATTAGATTTATATATACAGGGTGTCCCAAAACGACCGCATAAACTGTGCACAGCTAGATTCCTCGTTGGGAGTACATAAAAACTGCCCAAAGAAGCGTTCCTGTACGATCCATAGTTTATGAGAAAAATACGAGAAACAAAGTATGATGTCACTGCCGGTGCAAGAAAAAAATACTTTTTTGAACATATCAACTGCAGTATATGCACAATTTAAGGCAGATGTTCAAAGTGTCCGCCGTGCATGTGTAGGCAGGCTTGAGCTCGCCGTGGAATGGCTGTCATCGCACGTTGCAGCACCGCGGGTCCCACCGAAGAACAAGCAGCATGCAGAAGAGCAACCGAGTCCATTTGTGTTGTCACTTCGTCTCGATACACCAGTTCCTTGAGATGGCCCCATAGGAGAAAATCCAACGGTTTAAAATCTGGCGAACGTGGCGGCCATAAAACAGAACACTGACGTCCGATCCAACGACCGGGGTATGCGATGTCCTTCCAATCACGTACAGGAGCACAGAAACGCGCCGGAGCCCCATCATGCTGGAGTGAGTTAATATTAACGTCCCACTGTTCATCTACACGAGGGCTTTTGGGGACGGTCCGCGTAATTTTGAACCATGGTCAAGTGACGCGGACGACACCTGAGCTGGCACCCTCGTCTCCTAACTACCACACCAACTGGAGGACGTTTGAGCTCTCGACAGATTTAACGTGCATCACGCCCCTACACGGCGGGTCTTCAGTGGTACTGGGATTCGAACTTATGACATGCTTTCACTTAGCTACCGCGGCCACCCATCATGCTGGAACCAAAGTCCCAGTATTTCCGCTAATGGTATGTCATCGAGGAACTCGGTTCAGACCTCATTGAGAAACACCAAGTACAACTGTCCCGAGAGCCGTTCAGGCAACAGATATGGTCCAAGCAGGCGATCCCCGAGTATGCCGGCCCAACGTTCCTGATGTTTCTTCGGCCGGATTGACCTGGGACCATATATGGCTGTTGTGATGGTTGAATACCCTATTACGAGGGAAAAATGCTTCTTTAGTCCACAGGATATGTGCAATGAAACCATTATCTGTGTTCTGTTGCTGCAACAGCCATTCACAGGAGGCCAAGCGTTTCTGACACTCATCTGGTTTTAGACCTTGCACGATTGTGTACCGAAATTGGTATAGCCTCTCAGACCGTAAAAGCCTGTGCTCAGTACTTTTACTCGAAGTCATCTCACGGGCTAAATGCGCGTGTACCTACCTCGAACGTCTCTTCTACTCGGTGCAGTATTGCATCCGCCTGTGCTACCGTCAGGCCGCTCCGCGGTCTTCCAATATCGTGAAGATTTGCTGTTGGCCAGACGTTTCCTCTATTTCGCAGTCTGTCGTCCAGCCTACGGATGACGTTGACATCGGGAGGACGGATATAGACGGGCTTACTCCCTAGCAGTTCGTAAGGCATTTCCATTACATTGGCCATACATCATGTACATGTCGTAGTAGTCACGAACGGAATACATGACCACCATTACTGTCTTTTGCAAATTTAATGTGGTAAGACTCATTTCATTCTTTACTTAACTATAATTGATTTACATTAATATTTTTTTTATTAACTAAAGCAGTATTTCCTCCCTAAATCATTAAACTAAATTTTTAGTAATATAATCGCCACTTGTTTGTTTTATTGTGGATGGAACTAGATTTGTTTTTTCGCGCAAATTTTAAAGCCGACATTTCATATCAATTTTATTTTAAATTTTAAGAAGTTAGTTAAATTAAGTTATTTAAAAACTGAGTCACACGAAGTATACAGCTTAATTCTTAGGTATAACTAAGCTCTTTTTTTAAACATAGATTTTATTTTTATTAATTATTAGCACGGTTCATATTTTTGTGGTGTTGTCTGACTTTTTTTAATTAATATTTTAATTGTATTTGTTTAATCATTGTAGTTTAAAAATAAGTTTCGTATTAATGGTTATTCATTAAAAAGATAATTTCTAGACATGAAAAGACAGATCTGTAATTTTTTGGAATGACATTACAAATGAATCGAACAAATATCTTGTTGTGTGTCTAAGATACCAATAGAAGTTATAAATTTGGCTTTTGATAATTTTTTTTCATAGGAAGTTCATATGATTAAATATTAGTGCTATATTTTCAATTTCGGGATTACATCATCCAAATTGGGATTAGGACTGAACTATTTTTGAAAAATACTTGCACATTAGCATGGTTGAAATTACATAATAAAACTGAAAACATAATTAAAAAAATAATTTAATTATTATTTGTTTAATATTTATTGAAACAAATCAAAACTAAACTTAATTCATTATAAAAAAAACAAATAAAAAATGGTACATAATGAATTTACTAAAAATAGTACAATTTGAATTCATTAAGATGTGACCTATTTGAATTAAAAATCGATATATGAGGTTTCGTTATCGATGTTTGAGATTTTCTCAAATCTTACTGTAATTTTAAAACAGAATAAAAAGCCCCTATTTTTTATTTTCATTGAAACGCTATTTTTTATGCTTATTATATTTAGAATTGATAACTGCATGGTAGGACATTCTAAGAGAAAGTAGATTTTTCAAATTTCGCAACGAAACGAAATTCGCAATGAAGCCAACGATGAACTTGGCGATTTTCAAAAAGAGGTAAAAAATACCAAAGTAACCCACCCTAATTTGCAGATTATAGACTTGAGTGCCTCCAACGAAATTGAGCATTACATGTCCGGCCTTAAGAGTTCCTTTTATCTATCAGTATCACCTGCTCCGGCCGCAGAGTACGTTTCAACCCAAGTATGTACAAGGTCTACCGTAAAGCTTACTATGGGGGCGCTACAGCCATTAGTACCCTTTTCTTTTTCCGGTTAATGCAAAATCTCCATTGCTTTGAGCTAAAAAATTAACAAGGTATTTTAGAAAAGATACTGAAATAAATACTATAAAATCCTGAATCTGAAATCTACAAATCATCTTCTATCCATGTAGTGCAAAAAAAGTTTCAAAAACTTGCATTAAAAATTTGAAAAACTCAGTTAAATTTCGATGTTTCCCATAGACCGGACATTACACCGGAAGTAAGTGAGGGTTCCACTCAATGTTGTTTACAAAGTAGAACTAGTCCATAGCTAAAAAACCACCTGTGGTGGTTGTGGAGTGCTTCCTTTGCGAGATGGCATTAGTAGGGGAAATAAACAAACAGAGCCCCGAACGAAGAAGCGAAGAGAAACGGAGGAGACGCGAAGTGAAGTAAACGGTCGGGAGAACCGGCATTCTGTCTTCATTCGTCTCCCAGTACAGTGTAAACATTGCGCTCTGCGTAACCGTGCTGCCTTTCAACAGGTGCGATATTACGTAAGTATCTTATTTTGAAGGAAATTACAATGAAAGTTGATTTAAATATCTTAACAAAGCAAACAAAAGTCTATATATCAATATTCAGATCCAGGAAGCAAAAAATTAGCCATTAAAATGAGAATTTATGCTTGTTTTATTTATTTTTAAAATAAAATTTTGACTATTTTTTGCTTTTTTCTGTCAATTTCTTGCAAGCAAATGTTTTATTTTCTCTCTGAAGTATTGCTTTTAAAAATTCTATCATTTATGTTAAACACTTGATTGAAAGTTTGTTTTTATATCGGAGTTTATTTTTAATATCAGTTTCTAATATTATAGGTTCTTATATTTCATATAAGGCAGTAGCAGTATATTTTAGAAATATAATTGATAAGAATGGCCTATTATCAGTCAGGGTATCAAAATCAGTCTATGAGAGGTCAGTATTTGATAATGTTCAGTGTTTTTTTCAAAGCAATGATTCCTTTTACATGTTTGATGTTTTATTTGCTTTTGAAACTTTGTAAAATTCTGTTTTAAATATTACTGGATGTATGAAATAATTTATATGGTTTGATTGGCATATTGTGCAGGTCCTGTCACTGTATTTGGCAGAGCATGCATCATTTGATTCAAAAAGGAATGCCTTAACAGTTTCATGTGTTATAATTTCTGAATGTTATCACAAAATGAATGAAAGCTTTTTCATTAAAAATTGAGAATTATAACTGAGGAAACAAGATGTTCTCTTATCCCAAAATAAGGGACCTCAAGTAATCTGATACTTTATTTTTTTATTAAATCTATACTTTTTTTAATTTAAGAGTTAAAAGAAAGAATCTTGTGTGTGCATGTTTTACATCTAATTCTGTTGTCTTCCTAGTGGTTTTCTTTTCTCTTTTCATTCAAATAATTTCCAGATTTCAGTAATAAAAAACTTAGTAAATGTTTTGCATATTTTCAAGAAAACTGATGAACATTGATGTTCCAGAGAAATATTTAGGACCTGAAAAACTTTTGAGATTATATTTCTGAAATAAGCGAACTCAAATTATTTTTAATGAATAAAATGTGCAAATTAAAACATATTAGGGTTTGTTACTGCATGTCTCAGGCAAGTTATTTTGATATTTTCTTGTTTTACATAATTAAAAAAAATAAGCAATAATAAAAAATATGCATAAATTGAAATTTATGAAGAATTATGAGTTTGCTATCATTTCATAATTTTTTGACATGTACAAACTTTTTTCCATAACGAATAATCCACATTTTAATGTATTTTTAATTTCAATTGTCACAAGATAACTAAAATACTTTTTTTATTACTACAGATGGCCGCCCATACCATCATCAGAATGTGTCTCTCTCAGCAGAATATAATTATCAACAATCTATGGCGCAACATGCTGTTGCTATCAATGCAGCAAATAGCTCAAGTTTACATTCAGCCATGGCTCAAATGCCAACATTACAAGCTATGAACTCTGATAATCAATCTTACTCAACTTCTAGTTTAGGGAACAGTAATGCTGCTTATTATCACTCATATGGATCTTTAGGATCATCAGGGAGTGGATATGATAATAGTGTTTTTGATCATCGCTTTGTAGGACATGGGCATCAACGTCCTGGTGAAGGAGAATCAAAAGAGCTAGAATTGCTAGAAGTGCAAAAGGAATCTAGATCTTGGAACAATAGTAAGTATAGAACTAGAAATATGTCATAGCTAAAAGCTTTTATATCAGTATGTTGGTGAAATTTGGAGATTGAGGTACCAACTTTGCTGTTGTCCCTGTCATTTGATTGTTAAAAAAAATGAGGTCCATTGCTAATAATTCTCATGGTTTTCCAAGAGCAATGTTAATTAACAATAAACCAGCCCACTATGAAAATTAATTCAAGAATTATTCTGTTATTTCTTATATAAACTAGATAAAATGAAAAATACTTCCTTCAGTGACTGTTGACCTTGGCAGGGGTGTCTATTTGATCCACTGACATACCGGGCCACACTTACGCAGTGCAGGCCATAGACGACTAAGACAAAGGGAATCCCTATTTACGCCAGTTGTTATGGGCTTTTATTCCTTTTCTTTGTTGTTTGCAACTTGCAGAAGGAGTCTCCGCTGCATCTCCTTCAAAATTGCAATTTTAATAGACAGATATCTTAGATAAAATTTAATTTATTTTCTCTTTTTCAAGTAGGTTTTACTTGCATAAATGTAGCAACAGTAGTAGAAACTTTGAAGGGTGATCTTAATGTGTCTAGACATGTGCATCACATTTTCTTCTACCTCTCTGAGAAAAATAAATATTTAGGCTGATATGTTCTTTTATAAGTGTGGTCCAGTAAGTGAATCAAATCGCTTCCACTCGGTATTCTGTAAAAAAATTCTTTTTCTATACAGCTTCCTAGTGCATTGATTGAACACTCTAAACTCTGTAAATTGAATAATTTAAGTTCTAATTCTTTTCTATGTGAGTTTTTAAAATTTTAATCAAGAGGAATTTATCAATTGATATCAATGCAGAAAATCAAAACCTATACAGATGGATTTGCATCACTCAAAGTGTATCATACACTGTTATTTTTATGTGTAACAAATAGAAAAGCAGGTGTAAACTTTTCCATTTTAATATTGTTTCTTCCTTATTTAATTTAATGGTTTCCTTTTCTTGGCTAAATTTTACTATCATATTAACTACAAAAGGGATGTTTTATCTCCTTGTTCTAAAGGACTTGTCTGTAGGCATTTTTTACTGATGTACAAAAAATCGTTTAGAAAAATAAGAATAATATCGCTTAAAATATTATTAAGAATTTGAATGCGAGTATTATACATCTGATAAAAAAAATTCTTTGATAATTAGTGCAATAATACAAAGTTATTCTTAATTCATTTTGGGGTTTTGAAGCACCATAGTTAAACTAAAACGAATCCAGTAAAGAACATTTGAATGAATACAAGAATGATTTGTTCTATTCACATAACTTACATATGTTCTTCGACACATTAAGAACCCTTAATTGCATGGCATACATCAATGTTCCTGCACACTACTTAACATAGTATTATCAATGCTTTTTACAAACAAGTGGTATTCTTTCACAAAGTTCTGTTATATCATGTGATAAGAGGGGATGAAAACTAGCTCTTTTACATTCCCCACAAGAAAGTTATGAGGTGTTAAATTTGGGGAGAGTAGGGACCATAGCAAAAGAGGTACATCTTCTTTGGAAGCTCACACAATACAGCTATGATGTGTGTTACTCATCACACAGAAGAAAAGGAGCTCCATCTTGTTGAAAAACAAAGGCATCACCCTCAATCCCCTGGTGATTGCGGTCTAAATACAATTGTAGCACATCCAGGTACATTACAGGCCTGTAGATATGTTAGGAGATCAGATAAAACATAACTTTTGAGGATTCATGATAGTGTTTCACAACAGAATGAAGATTTTCTGGGTACCAAATTTGTTCGTTGTGGTGATTTACCTTGTTGGACAAGTGAAAGGCGTCTTGATTATCAAAAATTAATTTCAACATTAGTGCTTCACATTTTTGCGCATTGATGTAAAAGTTCTTTTGTGAAATGCATTCTGAGAAAGTCAACACTTGTAATAATTGCAATCTGTGTTTAAGATTTTACTACATAGATTTTTTTTGTACTATCTGTCACATTATTGGTTGTGAAATCCCCAATTTGTGGCTTACACAAACTGTCAACTTGTTGAGCTTTTAAACATTTTCTGTACCTCACTTACACTAATGGGGTTGACCACTTCGATTCTTATCACTGAAGCCTGTTTCTTTGAACTTCTTGTAGCATACATGCACTGTCTTGTAAGTTGGTCCCTGTGTTTGATATTTATTATGAAATGCCTGTTGAACCAACACCACAGATTCAAATTTTACGAATTATGAAACAAAAGTTTTTCTGTTTCCCTATAAACCCATTTTTATTTACTGCCTTCTGTAGCATGTGTACTGGCAACAACTGCAACTATTTTTGATTGTACTTTAATTGTTTCTGTACTTGTCGTAGTTTTTTTTTATTATTATTATAGCACTTCAAATCACCAGAGGGAATTATGAATAATCCTGTAGTACTTGTTTCTTTTAATATATGAAGCTGCAAAGATAAAAAATAGTTAAATTTTGAATAAGATATGTATAAAAAAATTTAATGCTTTTCATTTCCTATCCAGGATGAATAGTTTTACAGGAAGACAATCAATATATTTTGATATGTGCTTGATTTTTAATATATTTATGAAACAATAAAATAAGTTAACCACATTTTTTATATTGACAGTTTGGAAATTGTATTGTGTATCTTTTTACTATCAAATTATAAATGTTGATTATTCTTTAATCTGATTTCTCAGATATAGTTAAATTCATACTCTATACTGAATAAATAATATTTAGAGTTATATGTATAAATTTGGTAACAGTGCACAATTGATGAATTTCCTGTAATTCCATAATTTTTTTCTTGAAGAATACATACATTTGTTTCCATTATGAATAATCCATACTTCATTGTGTTTTTAAGTTCAGTTGCCATAAGTTAGCTGAAATAATTTATTGCAGATCGTCTCCCATTATGTCATCAAAATATGCACCTCTCAACAGAATATAATTATCAGCAAACTATTACTCAACAGCCGCCTGCTGCTGCCAATACAGCAAACAATTCAAGCTCACATTTTGCCATGGCTCAAATGCCAACATTTCCAGCATCTCTCAACATGTCTATGAACTCTGTAAATCAAGGTTACTCGGCATCGTGTTTAGATTCTTGTTTAGGCCACAGTAATGCTGCCTATCATTACCCATACAGATCTGTAGGATCACCAAGAACTGGAAATGGTAATAGACATCATGGTAGACATCACTATTCAAGATATGTTTGGCATCGTCATACTGATGGCAGAAAATCAAAAGAGAACAAATCAAACAAAAATGGTATTCCACCACTTAAACAAGCAACTACCACTAACATCCATTGTAAACAGTACAGAGATGAATGTAAGAGTAGAATGGCGAATTTTGATGTATGTATTTTATTTATTTTTTCAACTTTAGTATAAAAATTGAAATTAAGTTATTAGTTGCTCTGTTTTTCCAGTTTTTAATGTTGATTTTCTTATTCTATAAATTCAAATACCATAGACTCAATCATTTTGATTATCAAAAGGGGTAGAGAGAGAGCTTCTCTAAGAGAGCTCATAAAGAGAATTTTTTTTCTAATAAATTAAATTTGAAACTAGATAATAAAATGTGCATAGGTATAAAATTAGGCTCTCCTTACTATGTTTTCCACCATATCAATTTTTTCTCTTCAAATGTAAATGTCTTTTCTGACATACACTTGAGAGTCCAATTTCCTTGTTGAAAGTATTACGGGAATTATACTCTTTTATTAAATTAACTAACAAATTTTTCACTTGGAGCAAGCCCTTCTGTCAACACTCAACATTTTTTGAAAACTATTCCATTTCTTTTCTTAAAATTTGTTAGTCATATTTTGCTAGCTGAAAACTTAATTCCTAATTCTTTGGGGAATGTTTTAGCCTTTTCCTTCAACAAAGGCTGATCACTGAATTATTTTGTCCTCTACACTGCCTCAACCATTTTAAGGTGTGGAAACTCACCTTTACTAATACATTTTCTTGCTCCATTCATATACACTAATAATTTTCTCCTTACTCTTCAGAATAGTGAAGAGTGGGAGGGATATTGGACGATTTAGCTTAATTGACCTTCCTCAGGCACATTTTCCCCTCTGCATTTATCACTTTTACCTTTTCATAAAATGTTAATTTTTAATACTTTATAAAATTAGACATGCATTCCCTTCATTTGTGATAAGGTGATACTGATGGGGGAGACACACAAAGACAATATAGTACAAAACATGCAAGCTTCAACATATTTGCTACAGGATGTTAAGTGTTCGAATTATTGAGTGTACCAAAGTGTATGAGTTTATCAAATTATCGAGAGATTTGTTTTATCAAAGGTTTGAATTTAGTGAGTACTGTAGTTACAAATCAAAATGAAATTATTCTTGGCTTAGCAATAGCTTTATGGTTGGAGGATCTTGGTATTAAAGTTCAGATTCCTTTAAAAATATTAGTGTGTTTTTTCCTTTAAAAAATGATCCAAATAAAAATTGAAAATATCAGAAAAGCTTGACATTTTCATGTTTTATTTGGGAGAAAAGTAATTCACGTAAATTAAATCCTTGTGCCTATATATTACACATACATACATAGATTTGTTATAAAAGTAACTATTAATTATGGCAGACTAAAGAAAGTAAATTGAGAAAAATAAGAGCTCTTAGGATAAAAGTATCTAGAATGCTTTATACAAAGAACAGGGGAAATATATATATATATATATTAATATTGCATCCAAGATATCAGTAAAAAAATTGCTGTTATAATTAAAATCTGTATTGCAAATTATGATTGCTTATCTCACAATGAATGGTAGGCCTACATTGAAAACTTTCCTACATTGCTCATAGTATGAAATATAAGGGTTATCCCCAGAAAGTAAGCTCAAATTTCCAAAAAATAGTGCCGCAAAAGCCACAAAACATGATTACACAAGCCAGGTAAATTGTTGGTTTGCTTATTATATGCAGCAGTTTTAATATCATTGTGCACAAGGATGTTGGCTGTCTCTTTTTCTCTCATTGACTGCAGTTTAAGTCCATAGTAAAGTTTTCCAACACGTAGAATGTAGTACTGATTGAGAAACTCAATGTCATTTATGTTAAGTTCTTGGACCAGATATGATGAGCAAGCACATGATTTAGTTTTGGGATTTATCCTAATGCAAGCAAAATTTCTGTAATGAACAATGTTCCTGACAACTGCTCTGCTTGATGGGCATGACCATGCATTCTGTGGGAACCATCTCTTTAACGCTATAAAATTCTAAAACAATTTCCTGCAATGGCATGATTCAAGATAAATTATCCCTTTTCCAATCTTTTATAGCATTTTGGAATTTTAATACAAATGACATAATGAATAATATAAATGACAAGATTCTTATTTGTCATGTCTATTCCATGTTAAGTTTGCTTATAGAGAAAAAATTATTTCTGGTTTCTCTATTTTTCCTTTTCTTGTAAAACTCTTCTGTCATGGTGCAAATTGTGCAGAAGATTCACCAACCTTGTTTTGTATATATGACAAGGGTAATTTTGGTTCTGAAATATGCCTAATCATCAGAAATTTCTGCATTGATAAGTTATTCATCAGATTTTTTTTTTTAAATCCTTTTTTGCTTACTACATCGAATTGATTTTTGAACTCTTTTAAAAACTTTCTAATATTCTCTTCAGTAGGACCATTTTTACAATTCACCATGTTATATTGCACTACAAAAAAAAATAGTTTGTTCAGACATGGAACTATCAAATCTGCTGCCATAAAGTAATGACTGAAGTGCCCACTGGGAGGTATGAACTGAAGGGGGGGGGGATTAATCTTTATAGAATAGCATTTTTCCTTCTGGGGAGAGGGAGCATAAGGTTGCCACCTTGGGAGATTTTCTTGTTAAGTAATTTAAAATTCATATGTTTATAACTTCAGTTAACATTTGTAGTAACTTTTTCAAAAGAAAGTCATTAATTATACCATATTTGTTTTTTTGGAGTTAATGGTAAATTTTGCACATTTATGGCCTTTTTTCCTATTTTTATTATAGTGTGGTGGAGAGTAATCTAAAATAACTAAACAAAATTCCAGTTAATATTTTTTTTAATTAAAAATATTTCTTGGCATATTTTGTAATTGCCTATTTACATAATTTTTAACTTAAAAAAAAATGTTGGTATAAAATTGAGAGAAATAGACTAACTTAAATACAATATTTGAATTTAATCATCATATACAAAGAACAGTATGATGGGATAGGAAAATGAGAAATTACTTGATTGTGTGTGTGTATTATATAAACTGGACTGCAGCGGAATGGAACCAGGTCGTCTTTAGTGACCAATCTAGATTCAATCTCAGCAGTGATAACAATGGTGTTTGTTTGTTTGTAGAGACCCCGTGGTGAACGCCTCAATCCTGCCTTTGCTTTACAGCGACGCACCACTCCCAGAGCTGGTGTGATGGTATGGGGTACCATTGCCTACAATACACAATCACCCCTAGTATTAATCTGTGGCATCATGATAGCCCAGGGGTATGTCCATGACATCCTGTAACCACATGTGTTGCCACTCATGCAATGGCTCCCTGGAGCCATTTTTCAAGACAATGCTTGACCTCACAGGGCAAGGGTGTCACAAGACTGTCTTTGCACTGTTACTACCCTTCCTTGGCCTGCCCGATCCCCAGATTTGTCTCCAATTGAGCACATCCGGGATCATTTGGGACGGCGAATTGGGCATCCCACAAGTTTGAATGAACTAGAGGCAAGGTTACAGCAAATATGGAATAAAATGTTGCAAGGCATCATACAGAACTTGTATGCCTCAATACCCAATCGTAACGCATCTGTGCTAGAGGGGGTTCAACAAGGAATTAAATCCTCTGTTCTTTTGCCTTTTTCTCTGAAATAAATCGTCCTTTTTCTTTGATTTTCTTATAATTTACTAAAATCAAAGTAGTCATTACATATGTAAAATTTAGTTTCATTTTGATGACTCCTTCTTGGTGTGTTCATTGTTTTGTCCATGAGTGTATAATACACAAATATATATACTAAGCAAATACGTTTGAAAAGAAAAAGTAATTTATTTAAAACTTGTATTTCATGAATAAAACAAATCGAAAGTTCCTCCTGAAATAAACATAATTTAAAGAAAATTGTTTAATTTACAAATGATAGCATATAAACGTTTATCTATGGGGTATCTCTGAAGTGATGCAATCCTATTCAGTGAAAAATAAACTTGTTGAAATCATACAGTTCTCTAATGAATGAGTGTGCCTGAATTTTGTTTCATGTGAACTGTTTGGACGGAAATGGCTAAATAGGAACATTTAAAAATTAACCATTTAGAAAATTAACCATTGTAGTTTATATAATTTTTAAGATTACAAAAGGTGTATTTCGAATGTACAAGTTTTAAAAGGAGTACAGTTTACAAAAGAGTAGTACAAATCTATCTAAAAGACTATTGTTGGTTACCTTAGATATTGTGAAACACAACAAAGTATTGGAGATCAATTCCACAATTCGTTGTTATAAAAATCTATGGAAAATTGCAGGACTTATTTTTGTATTTGTAATTATATTTTTTCTTGAAAACTGCAATTTCTAGAGCAGCACCCATCAAAACTGCGGGGACCTCACTTTTTGCCCAGCTCGCCCCTGCCTAAGCCGACTCTGCCCTTGCAAGTGAAAATGCCATCTTCTGTTTATCAAGATTATGGCATTGCAGACTGCATCATGTATTTTAGATGTTCGTTTTATATCTTCTATATCAGTCTGTTAGAGTCTGAATTTAAAATTATATGAAATTCTTAACATTCGCAACAATGCCTTTAAAAATTTTTTGATAGTATATGAATGCGTCTTCAAACAATTACATTATTATGTTGACTGTTTAATTAATATTAAGTATAACTTTATACACAGATTTTCTGAATTTTAAATTAAATATTTGAAAAAACTATTGTAGATATGATCATAATTTTTCATTCCTGCAGTTTATCTTCCCAGCTTTGCTTGTACTTAAAAATTTATTGTCTATTCAACAAATTTTTCAGCATATTTTTTGCTCTTAACATACAGTTTTTAACCGAATTGTATGAAATTGACGAAATGTATTAAAATGCTTAAGATTCTATATATTAAAATTTTAATTTAATATTATATTCGAAGAATTGTTAGTACTTATGGTAAATAATTTTTAACTACGTATGTGCGCGATACATAAATATTATGTATGTATTTAAATTTTTTTTCCTTAAATAGATTTATTTTATATTTCTTTTAATTTATAGTCAGTACTTGAGCTAAAGCAAAATATGTTATTCAATGGAATAAAAATGAGGTATTTCAAGTATTTTGTGAATTAAAAAATACAATTTATAAAAAAAATTTTCTATAGTAATAAATTTTATTTGGAGGTTATGTGTAGTGCATAGTTTCATCTTTATGGAAAAATTTATAAAAGTTACTGTATGAAGTATATGAAAATCAAACTCTGTGGCACAACAGACGATGAGGGCCAAGGCCTACTGTGCCCATCTCAGTATATGTGACTATTGAGTGTTGAGGTGCATGAGCAGATGTTCTGATCAGGTGGTCAGTCTGAAGTGAAGCCCCCAGTGTTTTGTCCCCAAGTAAGCTTGGTACTCGTTTATCGACCCTTTAAAGGGCTTTGTCAACCTTGCCCAGCCCGAGGATAGAACCCCAGACCTGTGGTATAGAAGCGTGATACGCTACTACTGAGCTTCATGAAGTATATGAATTGCTATTAATATTTTTTCTGTTTATAAAATTTTATCTTTAAATATGGAGGAACATTGAATGTAGTTATATTTTCTGTATCAAAGTTTCATACTTGCATATTATCGCAACAATCGCCAATGTTCAACATAATCGCCAAATTGGAAACCCCATTTTCGCATTTGTTGTATGCACTGAATTGGCAATCATGTGCTTAGTTTCTGAAATGTCACCAATGGGTTGTGATAATATGCAATAAACATGTTTCTTTGAGATTTAATTTTACATTAAATTTCATATAGATTTGATTTTTTCATCATTCTTGATACCCAATGTTGTATTTGAATTTTATTTGAATGCAGAGTAAAATTATTAAAGTATTTATTTTTTAAAAAATTTCACTATGTCTTAATCTATTTTAGTTGTACATTTATTTGAAATAATATTTTAAATGTGAATAGACTTGTAATGTGATTGTTTTTACTAATGTGTAACATTTTTTTAACTTCAAAAATAATGAGTTAAATATATTTTTAAGCCAGCTTATTATACACAGAAGTATGTATTCAATCCTGGTTCTATTATATTTTTTAAAGATTTTTATTCAACACTAGATCAACTTTGCATTGCAATTCATAAAAACTTCTAGATATTTTATTGATATTTTAAACTACCTTTTTATGACAATTTTAAGTTTTAAGTAGATATTTAAATGATCAAAATGTTCTTAAATAGCCATGCTTTAAATGTCGATTTATGTTAATAAATTCAAATGTATATCTTAAGTTACCAATTGAATATTGATGCCGAGAATATAAAATTGCTAAATATTGTATAGAAAAAAAAGTAGTATTAGTTTTATTCTGAAGAGAATGAACCTGGACTTTTCACGTTTTTTGCTAAAAAGAATGTTCAAGAAAAATGTAAAAGAATGCTAAGAAGAATGTAAAAGAAAAGAAGATAAGGGGAGGTATAAAATTTCCTTTTTCTCTTATTTTTTGAGGACAAAAATCAACATTACCCAGCAGATGAACATTTGGTTAGTTTGTTGCCTTTGTCAAATGTCTCAAGCATTGAAGTGGGAAGAGCAGTATAACTGAAATTTAGACCTTAAAAATAGTTTTGTCTCAAAAATAGGTGCCTCCTGTAAGTTAATTTTCAGGCTTTTATGAGAACCCAGTTTCAAAGAACTAAATTTTCTTTTTTGCATGTGTGCTGATCTTGTCACAGTTGGAAGGTTTTCTGAATGAAACTAAATTTAGTATTCTAAAGACCTCGTCATAATTTTTCAAGTTACTTTTAGTTCTAATTTTGCATTTATTGTGTTTAAATTGTTTATTCCTTTTATATGCAATTAATTTTTCCAAGTTAAATTTATATTTCCTTCATATAGAGTTTTATCTCACATTAGTTTTTTAAAAATCTTTCCTTTCAGCAACATGATACTGGTTATGCTGATCGAATAAATAAACTAAAAAGTGATGAAGAAATAGAAAAATGGAGAGTGGAGAGGTACGGTAATTTTTATGCATACTTTTTTATTAAGATAGAGTACTTTGTTCATTTTCTTGTAATATAGAGGGATTTAACAGGCAATTTCACATTAGGAGCAAAACAGATTGCAAATAGCTAGATTATCAATGTTATGTATAATAAGTACAAAAAGTAGAGAAGTTCAGGATTTTGGGCCTGCTACATCAGTTGTGTATAGCACTCATTCCACGTGTATTTCAACAGATAATCAAAGGAGTGTGAACACGCTCCTCGTCTTTTTTCAACACATAAACCAAAGGACATTTTCAGATTGACTACCTGGCCGGAACATCTGCTCATGCAATGCAGTGCCCAGTATTTTGAAAACTGAGATGGGCAATGTAGTCCTTGGCCCTCTTGGGTTGTTGTGCTCCTAATTTAGTTTAATCAAAGGAGTGCAGTTGCATTCTTTGGTGCTTTTTGATTGAATTTTTTCCAAAACCCCTGGTATGTAAACAGTTCATAAATCAGTGTTTTTTTTTTTTTTTTTTAAATCTCATCTTTAAAGGGTAAAAATTTGAATTTTGTTAAGACATTTTAAAATCAACCATAGATTGGTTATAGTAGACAGTGCTGGTTTTTATCCATTGGGCGCTTGGGATGGGCGCCACGGGGCCCTGATAAGTTAGGTTTAACCAGATTTTTTGGTTATAAATCTCGATCTGCCGGTACCAAAGATACCTGTAGATCTGCGCCCTGGTTCCGGAATGAGCATAAATAGGCACTGTTAGTAGTTAAGGGATACTGTGTCATAAGTAGTAATGTATTAAAGTTTAAAAGGTGCTTTATTTTCTAATTTTCTAGAATATTTGTATAAGTTACAAAAGATATTGCTTTTGTTCTTAAACAAAACAAATAATTTTTATATTGCTTAGAAAAAATGTTTCTAATTTTTTTAGCATATTAAAAGTGTTGGTTGAAAATGATAAAGAGGGAAAAAATGGATACATAATTTTTTAGTTTATTTCTCTTCAATTTATTTTTTTGTTGCAAAATAGATTTTTTTCTTCCAATGGTGGATTACAAGACAACTGCAAACAAAATGAGAAGCAGAGAATATTGACAAAATATAAACAAAGGACAACACAAAAAATAGTGAAAGAAAAAATAAAAAAAAAGGAAACACAAGTTCACAGTAATAGATTAATTTTTGAGGAGTAGAATTAATTAAATTTTTGTAAAAAATTGCTTTACAAAAATCATATTTTTTATTTGTTTAGATGTTTTTAATTGAAAATGCATGTAAAAATAAAATGTACTAAAAGTAAAAGATTAATTGTGAAAGACTATATTTTATATACATATATTTACTTCATGTTGCCTTGATTAATTAATTCCTCTAAAATATTGTTATATTTAATGTGGAAATACAAAAGTTTGTACAACTTGTTCATTTTAAACAAGAAATTGAAATATATTGCGAAAAGGATTAATAATTTTGAAGCAAAGATAAAAAAGTTGAGATTAAACATTGGGGAAATAATAAATGGCTAAAGAAGAGAATTTTAATTTCAAATTGTATGGAATACTGTATTACTGATGTTAAAATCCTTTCTTTTTCATCCTCTTTATTATGTATAATATATTACTACTTTAGTTTTTAGGTGTAGAATTCACCTAATTCAATTCAGAATTCACTTATATTTGCAGTATCCTTTTTCCATTTTTGCTCAATTAAATTTTTTTAATCAAGTATTTGACCATTTATTTAACCATATACATGCAGTTTGACCATATATTTAACTGCAGCACTTACACATTCAGTTTAAGCTTTATCCAATGACCTCTTCATTGTCTATACAGCTGAGTGGTCAGGGTTATGAGTTCTCGGCTTGCATTGTGAAGGTGCTATCACACGTAAATGTTTCATGAAACTTTTAAGCCCAACTTTTTGCCGAATCTGAGGGTGAAGGGTTACCGTAAGCAAAACAACATGCTGTGACATCAGTCGCTCTCTTTCTTCACATTGAAACATTACTCGCCATTTTTTTTTTTTTGCTTCAAAAACGACCAGCCAATATTTTTATATTTTATTTTGCTTGCGCTTTTGTTAATGTGGCTAAACAGAAATGGAGCATCTTTCTGCTTAAAATATTATACGCCGTTAAAATATTGTGCACCATTAAAATATTATATACCATATCTGATGCGTTTGATGTGAATCTACCAACATTATCACCATCTTCTTTATGATGTAGGGTGCCAAAGAACCCTATTGGCTGAGGTTTCAAGCAATTTTCATTTGGAGCAACTTTCTGAGCTTACTGGCAAAAAGTTATTCGAAAGCCATTACTATGGCAATGGAGTTAAAATTGCACTAATAGGACCAAAAATTGCATCAAACGTGCACATGTAATAAGGCCTTAACAATCAAATCCTGGGTTGTCAAATCCTGATGCCTCTAATTGCCTTATTCCCTGGTGTAAATTAAATCTGGTGAAGCTCATAGTCCATATGGTGTGAAAGTTTGGAAAGTGTTGTGCTTGCTCAGATGTTGTCCTCATTATGCTTCTAAATGTGATGTTAATGACTGGTTAAAACAATTACTTATGAGAAGGCGTTGCAGAAAGTAGGATAGCTCACGCTTTTTGTGTGAGAATCTTCATTTGTGAATTTAAACAAATATTCCAGGTTGCAAAGCTTTCTGGTATATGTTACCAGAGTTCCACACTGTTTCCATGGTTGCCAAAACATTTGTTCTATTGGTATGCCAATATATTGAAATCAGCATCAGGGATGTGGAGTAATACCAAAATGATCTAGTGTTCACTGCTTCAAAATTGGGGATCTGCAATGGTTTGAAGATATAAAAATTACTTGGGTTGAAGATTCAAGCTGTTTTCATGGTGTCCCAATTACTTCTATTGGAAATGTTGTTTCAAATAATGCATAATTTAAATCTAGCCTTGTTATGTAATAAGAGAACACTTGTTGAGAGCATTCTTGTCATTTCTGGCTAATTGGCTTGTGCAATTTTCTCAGTCTAACACACAATCTGGTAGCCTTATTAGTTGCTCCATGGGGAAGAAAATCAGCCAGCAGTTTATCTTAGTGGTCATAAATCGTTGTGGAGGGTATTGTTTTGAATTTCTTATGAGAAAAGTCGTAAATAGTGTTTCCACGACATTAATGCTTTTGTTTCAGATGTCGTGACATATCCACATTTCATCTCTTGTAATGCTACAGTTAAGGAACAGAATGCCTTTCCACCCGAAATCTTATTAAGTGCCATAGACAGTCACATTTGCATGGCTCTATTTTTATTTATGGGTTGTTGTTGTACACAGTTATGATACCTTCCAATAGCCCAATTGTAATTGTCAATAGAGATGTTGGGTTTTTGTGCACTCTCGTTTGGATAAATATAATAATGTGCTTTAATAAAAACTTTAACATAACCTGTAATGCTATCTATGGTCAATATGATGGCTGTGCTGAGCGTTACTAATCTTGCTCATCTCGCTTTTATGAAATTATGTGCATTAAAATCAAACCTGTTTCCATAATTTAAAAAATATTTTTTAAAAAAATCATTAATTATAAAGTGTGTAATTGTTACAATCACTTCTATATTTTTAAATATTTTGATTTACAGCCACTTCCCAACTGCAGC
This sequence comes from Trichonephila clavata, assembly GCA_019973975.1. Lineage (NCBI taxonomy): Eukaryota > Metazoa > Arthropoda > Arachnida > Araneae > Nephilidae > Trichonephila > Trichonephila clavata. Next base: position 30,073 of record BMAO01018192.1, on the reverse strand, counting down.
AAACATATCAAAACGAAAGGCTGAAGAAACTGAGAAAGAAGCCCGAGGGGAAGTAATTGAAGAAAAAGAATTTGGGTAAGAATTCACACATTTGGTGAAATTGAATTACCCCAATCCTTTATTTTTTTGTAAATCGTCTGAAATATGTTTACAAGAAGCATTCCTTAATTTACTGATTTTCAAATCTTTATATTCTATTATCTGCTAAAATGAAAACTGATTTTCAAAAATAAGAAAAAATTTTAGTTGCTGAAGTGCATTACAAATTATGATTTGCAATTAAGTTTATCTTTTTTGAATATTTTTAGAAAATATAAAAACTACTTAAATAAGTTTGTTCTGATTGCTGAATATTTTTTTTCCCTTTCAGTATATTGTTTGTACTGTTCTTAGAAACAATTGATACATTTTTGAATCTATGTATATGTATAAACTTTTTTAAAAAAGAAAAAGACAGCAATGCTTTAATAATTTTTGTTGTTAAATGATTTTGGAAAAAGGCTTTAATAATTTTTCTTTGTTTGATTTTAATAAGGATATTTAAAATGCAAAAACAAGATCAAAATGGAGCTAATAACAGGCATAAAGAACAGCACTGGAAAGGGAAGAAACTTTCTCGATTTTGCAAGAGAAATGACGGACCACGCATGTCATCCAATGTTCCATCAGTTTCCACAGATTTGGAGTCAGATGATGACTCGCATATTAAACTTCATAGGTTCTTGGGCATATTTGCATCAGCAGATGTAGCAGTAGATATACCTGTGAATGATAAGTCTGAGGAAGTTTCAACAGATGCTGTTAAAAATGTTAACCATAATGAAATGGTGCAGGAGGCTTTGAATTCAAACAAAACTTATGTGCAGTGTAAAACAGAAGAAAAAGGTATGTTGAAATATATGTAAATTTACAATTTAATTTATGTTCAAATTTTATAATACTTGAATGTGATATAAAGATACTCAAAATATACACTCATGTCCATAAATTAAGGATAATGAAGTTCAGGCAAAGAAAGAGACAGAAGCAAAACAAATTTGACTTATTTGTAAATTCTATTTATTAAACAAAAGGTAAAGAGCAAAATAGATGCTATATGTTTGACATAATTAATAAAAATTGCGATTTTTACTCCCTGGAGCAAATTTTAAAAAAGAACCTATTAACAAAAAACAGTAACATGGTTAGTATGAGGTTTAATACGGAGTATGTCTCCCGGACGATGCAATACAGGCCTTAGAACGCCTACGCATGCTGAGTATCAAATTATCAATCTAATCTTGGGGGAATATTACACCACTCATCAATCAATGCCCTCCGAAGTTCCAGTAGACAGGTGGGAGGGGGTTGACGGGCTGCAATTTGTCGGCCAAGCATATCCCACACGTGCTCTATTGGATTCAAGTCCGGTGAGTATGCTGGCCAATCCATATGGGTGATATCCTCCGATTGAAGGCATTCATCTACAATGTTTGCACGGTGAGGACGGGCGTTGTCATCCATAAACAGAAATTCAGCTCCCATGGCGCCCCGAAACAAACGTACATGTTGTTCCAGAATGATATCCCGATAGATGTGGCCAGTCATCGTTACACTCTGAAAATGCAGGTCAGTTCTGGAACCAAGAATAATTCTTCCCCAAACGAGCCATCCTGCACCACCGTAAAGGTATTGTTCAATGGTGTTCTCTTGGTGGTAACGGGTACCTGGCGCTCTCCATATGAAAGTCCGGCAAGAATCAGACTGCAAACTAAATCTGGACTCGTCAGAAAACATCACACAAGACCACTGTTGCGGTGTCCACAATGTATGCTCTCTACTCCAGGTTAATCGCAGGCGACAGTAAGTTGCGGTAAGGGGAACACATCTGACAGTCCTACAAACATATAGACCAGTGATTCCCAAAGTGGTCTGTATAGACCCCCAGGGGTTTATGACGATCTTCAAGGGGTCCACGACAGCAAAAAATAATTTGGGGGTCCATGAAGTGTAAATGGGGGTCTACGATAGTGGCTCTAATCAAACCAGATTGTGACTAATATTAAAAGGAAATTTAAGTGGAAACTAGACTTACCTATTTAACAGTTTTATTTACTAAATTTAATGAGGTTTAATTGCAGTTACAAGGCGACAGCATAAATTTTATTAAAACAAATTCCATTTCAGCATTTAAATGCCCTTTTTTTAGATTTTGAATCTAGGTTTGAGAATGTTTTGACTATCGTAGTACCACAGTAGACAATGAATTCATGTGGTCACTTTGTGAAAAAATGTCAGATTATAAGAATTAAGCTCTAGAAATATGCACTAACGAAGAACTTAAAGTAAAATTTAGAAACAATGTCAACAATTTTTGCTTTAAAAAGATATACCTGTTATTTATTCCATATTATGGAATATCTTGAGAAATTTCTGCTTGAAATAAAAATAATTATACGTTTCTGAATTTAGATTTAAAAAAATGGGTTTTTTTTAATTTGGTATTTAAAAAAATTTTTACTCTGAAATTTCAATTTTTAGTCAAAATATGGCAAATGTTTTTCTTTCATTAGGTTAAAAGCAGCGAGCTTACTATTTCTAATGAATAACTGAATTAAATCTGTGGATCACAAAATTTTGTTCTGTTTATGTCATAATACATAGCACATTAAGTGTTTTAGTTAAAATTTATTCTAATGGTATGATAATTAATAAAATTAAAAATAGGTCCATAAAAGGAACAGTTGGTATTGAATACTTTTCTTGTGTTCTAACTGTAAGTACTTGAACATAAACTTGATTGGTTAAAATCTTGTAAAAATCTTATCTACTATGATATTCTAATAGTTCTGTATTGAATTTAGAGGGATCATTTTTAGATCAATAAACTGAAGCCTGTTAATATGTTAAAAAATGGATAGTATAAGGACAACTATGAGGTTGGGAGAAATTTTTTTTGAAATGTCTGTTTAATTTTGTATTGGAACATTGACAATATGCAATTTCATTATTATATGAGTAGGGATTTTAAAAAAAAATCAATGCTATATACAAGGGGTGATCAAATGAAAAAGTACAAAACGACATAAAAATGAAACAGTTAAATATTTGCATATTCCGCCAAGGGAGAATGTAGCGAGACATCTCGGGATGCCATTGGAGACTCTGACTGGGATCGGATCATGCGTGGGTGCCCGCATGCGCAGGAGAGAGCAAAGGCTCTTATAAAAAGCGGCGTCCAAACGATGCGGCAGTACGTATGAGGACAGGATGGCGTTCGCGTTGCAAAATTCGACGATTGAGGAGCAGCGAAGTGTTACCCGATTTCTGACAGCGGAAGGTGAGAAACCGGCAGCTATTCATCGGAGGATGGTGACCGTTTACGAGGAGGAATGTGTCTCTGACAAGTCTATCAAAAAATTGAGTGCGAGTTTTCGTGCAGGCCGTGAGAGTGTGGGTGATGACCAGAGACCATGCCAGGCATACACTGTCATTACGAGCGATCTCATCGACAAGGTAGACAACCTAGTGAGAAGTGATCGGCGTGTCACATTGCGAATGTTGGCGCTGAAGGGGGATGTCAGCTATGGAACCGTGTAGACAATTGTTCACGACAGGTTGCGATTTCGGAAGGTGTGTACCGCTTCGGTTTCGAAGAAGCTCGCCGGCCAGCAAAAGAAACTGCGTATGGGACCAGCACTGCAACATCTGTTTCGGTATCATAAAGACCCCGTTTTCATGAAGCGGATCGTCACAGGTGATGAGACCTGGTGCCATCACTACGAGCCAGAGACAAAGCAGGACAGCATGCAGTGGAAGCATGCGTCGTCACCTCCCCCTAAAAAGTTCAGAGCCGTGAAGTCAGCAGGCAAGGTATTGCTCACTGACTTTTTCGACGTTCAAGGTCCGCAACTCGTAGAATTACTCGAGCACAGAAAAGGCATTAACTCCGATGTGTACTGTGAGACACTCCAACGCCTACGCAGGTCCATCAAGAACAAAAGACCGGGGCTGCTCACGGAGGGTGTGGTTCTGCACCATGATAACGCGCGTCCACACGTCTCCAGAGTCACACAAATGGAACTGGACAAGTTCCAATGGGAGACGTTGGACCATCCGTCCTACAGTCCGGACATGTTACCCTGCGATTTCCATGTGTTTGGTCCACTGAAGAAACACCTGAAAGGAAAGCGCTTCAACTCGGAAGACGTACTCAAGGACACTGTGAAGGACTGGGTCTCATCACAGCCACAGGAATTCTGGGAACAAGGAATCCTGCGGCTTGTTCATCAGTGGGATCGTTGTGCTCAGGCCTATGGTGTATATTTTGAATAAAGTCTATATTTGTACCCACCGTGTCATTTCGTACCTTTTCATTTGATCACCCCTTGTAGTTGAAATTAAAAAATACAGTACCCAAAACACAATATAATTTTCTTCCATAGTTAAATGAGGCATTTCACTAAAATATTCTGTGTTCAAATCTTATGTACTTACTTTCAAAAACTGAGATCAAAATCAGTGCTACCAAAAAAAAAAAGTATTATTTATTATAATGAATCTGCTTACTAAACAAAAGACAGTTATTCTCAAAATTGACCAAAAATTTTTTTTTAAATTTTAGTTAAATCACAAGAGTTTAACAGTCTATCAACATTTCTTTTAGTACGATTTATTTGATTTTTGGAAAACTTTAAAAAAAAATATTAATTGTGCAAGTTGCAATGGTATATATAATTTCTCTGTTAAAGGCATGGAAATATTGATTTTTAATAAGTTTTGATAAATATCCCCATTCTTAATTGCCTTTTGTATGTTCACAGGGGCAAATTTCATGACAAATAATGATCATTATTTATTAGTTGTAATTTTTGTATGCACTTGAATCATAACTTTACCTTACCTCTGGTTTTAATTTCATTAAATGATAATAATAATTAATAATAATTAAATATATTATATTTAACACATTTAAGAGTAGTTTATATTCATACAATTCCTTGAAGGATTACTTTATTTTATAAAGTTGTGGTATTTCAAAAAGAAGGAAGATGTATGTAAAACTATACACAGAACATGTTGTGTACTTTTATGTACATTATTTTATCTACATTCCTTTATGTTAAGAAAATATTAATCCTTTTATCATAACTATGTTAATTTATCATGGGTAAGGATGTATATATGTATTTTTCCTGTGTCTGGCTTGTACTAAATGTGTTGACATGGTGTTATGTATGCTTTCTTTCAGATGAAAAAACCTGTAAAAATTTTTCTAAAATAGAACAAAATAAAACTTTGAACAGACACAAAAATGCAGACCATAATTCATTTAGAAAAGAAACTTTATTGGAAAAGGTAAAATTCTTTTTATATACTTCTGTAATTTTTGAAATAATTATGCATTTTGTTTGATTGTAAGATTTTTTGTATAGTGGCAAAATATTTTTAAATTATAATTTGTTACTAGCTGAAGTACCTGTTCTTCACGCTGGTTAAATATTGAAATAAATAAAATTCAGCTTTTTTTGCAACTGTGATATATTTTAAAGAGGGTAAGCCATTGCAAGGCAGTATATCCTAAAGTTTAAAATAATTTTCTAATGAGTGTTCACATTGCACTTTGGCTTCACAGTAAAGAATTTCATAAAAACATATATTTGAATGTAAAAAAAAAAATAATAACATTCTAAAAAGATAAATAGAAATGAAAAAAATATAAATAAAAATTATAACAGAAAAGTAATAAAAGTAGTATGTTTCTGCTACGGGAACTATAAGGGAAATAACATGAAATAGATAAGACTTTTTGGGGGGTTTTATGGTGAACTTATGACATCATAAATAACATACTAAGAAGTCTTCAACTGAAAAAATTGATAAAATAGGCCTACATTGTTATAACAATTTAATATATATATATATATAAATTTTCTGTAGCATTAAGTTAATATTACATGAGAAATGAATGTGTAATACTATCTAACTTCTATATTACATTTAATATAAAATTTAGATGTAATATAATAGAGAAAAAAGTAAATTAATAAGTACCAAAAAGAAAAAAAATAACTGTCTAAAACAGATAAGACTCACTCACACTAAAAAAACCATAATGAACCTAATGAGAAAAATAAGTTTTTTTGTATTATTTATCTAATAATTTTGTGATAAAAAATTAATTTGTTTAAACACAATACTTTTTTTGCAATATTTTAATTAAAAATATTTGTTATTCTGTTCCAAAGAAAAAACAAATGAGGAAATACAATGGTAAATAATTATAAGTGATAATTGAAATATATATCATATATGGACTGTTCTGTATGATATGTATGATCTTTACAAAACTAAATGAGGGACATATTATTAGTTAAACCGTGATGCCATGAGACATAAAATAACATCAACACTGAATTTTAAAGAAAAATATGAGAAAATTGTGTGAAGCTGCATCTTTTTTTCCTCAAATATTTTTGGACCACAAATGGTATAAATAGATAGGCCTACAATGAAATAAACCATTAAATTCTTTGTGGCATAAAATACTACCTGAGGAATGGAAATGTGTAATATAGATGCTAACATCTATATTACATTTAACATAGAATATTAGATATAATATACAATAGGAAAAAAATTAAATTAGTAAGAACGAACATAAAAAAAAGCTAAAACAAACCTACATTGAAAAAAAAAGCCATATTGAACCTAATGAGAAATAATAAACCATGTTGATAAAAGTTAGAATTTTTTAAACAATACTTTTTTGTAATATTCAATTAAAAGTTATTCTTTTGCAAAGAACAAACAAATGAGAAAATACAATGATAAATAACTAGTGATAATTGATCATATACAGACAGTTTGATTTGTCTAAAGTATATGATCTCCATAAAACTAAATGAAGAACATAACACATCACTCAATAAGTCCCGGGCCTAACATATAAAGGGCGCTATTTTCTAATTTTTCTAAGCCTAACCTAGTAGTACTAACTTTGATACGGTACGTGTCAAAATTTCGAGATAATATCTTGTTTAGTTATAAAGTTACAGTGGTTTTTGGTGACAACTGTTTGGAAACCAAAGATGAAAAAGAATTTCGTGTGCTAATTAAACATTACTTTCTGATGGAGAAAAACACTGTTAAATCAAAACAATGGCTTGATAAATGTTATTCGGTCTCTGCTCCATCGCAAACAACAGTTAAGAGATGGTATGCTGACTTAAAACGTGGTCGTACAGACACAAACGACGTTGAACGTTTAAGTCTCCCAAATTCTGCAGTTGTTCCAGAAATCATCGAAAAAGTGCATGAAATAGTTTTAGTCGATCGTAAATTGAAGTTGTGTGAGCTAGCAGATAATTTAAAGGTATCGGAAGGCAGTGTATTTGCTGTTTTGCATGATTATTTGTCAATGAGAAAGCTGTTTTCAAAGTGGGTGCCGCGTTTGCTCACTGTCGATCAAAAACAACACATCGACGATTCAGGGCGTTGTTTGGAGCTGTTTAAGCAAAATAAACAGGATTTTTTTACGTAGATATGTGACAATGGATGAAACATAGACCCATCACACGACTAAATCTAAAAGATCGTAGCTGATTGGACAGCAGCCAGTGAAAGACGTCCAAAGCGACCAAAAACTTAAAACGTAAGCTAGCAAGGTTATGGCTTCCGTATTTTGGGATGCGCATGGAATTTTGCTTATTGACTACCTTGAGAAAGGCAAAACAATTAATAGTGAATATTACATGGCGTTATATGATCAACTGAATGAAAAAATAAAGAAAAAACGTCCTTAAATGCAAAAGAAAAAGTACACTGGTGTCCAAAAGTTGAGCATAATTGATAATTATGTGAATGAAGAAGGAACTGTAAATCAGAATGGCGGGAAATGTGATATGCGAGTGTAAAATGGTTATAAAATAAGGAAGCAAATCAAAAGAATGATAATAATTAATTTTATTATCCAAAGAAGCAGTTTGAAAGAAAACTGAGCATAGCAAGGATCCACACTTTAAAGAAAAAATGAAAGAAAACATTAAATAAAATACTGATGCTGCAGTTTAATAAGGCGTGTGGTCACCTCTGACAGCCAGACACGTTGCACAGCGATTTGCCATACTTGCTATGAGATGAATGAGTTGTGGGCTCAAACGGTTCCAAGCTTCTTGGAGAGCCCTCTTCAGTTCTGTAACGGAGCTTGGGGGGTGCGAAAAGGGCTCCAATTTATCTCCCGAGCATATCCCACACATGCTCGATAGAATTTAAATCAGGGGAGTTCGCAGGCCACGACATGCGCTGGATGTTTTCCGTTTCAAGGAAGTCATCAATCAGCACCGCTTGGTGACATGGTGCATTATCATCCATGAATATAAAGTCAGGACCGACAGCACCTCTAAACAAGCGAACATAAGGCTCAAGAACTTTGTCTCTGTATCTTTAAGCAGTCACATACCCCATGTCAAAGAAATGGAGGTCTGTGCGGCCGTCCATCATGATGCCTGCCCATACCATTACTCCCCTTGATGGAAAACGATGTTTTTCTGTTATGTTTCTTGGTTCAAAACGTGTTCCACGTTCTCTCGATATCGTAACCCGCCGAGAATCACTACTCAGACTAAACCGGGACTCGTCACTGAACATCACATTGGCCGACTCTTCCACACTCTAATGTTGATGTTTCAAACTCCAGTTCTAATGAGCTCGTTTATGTGCAGACGTGAGGGGAATGCAAACTGCTGGTCTTCTGGCATACAAGCCAGCATGATTGAGTCTCCTGTAAACAGTTTGTCACGAAATTCGTATTCTTGTGGCGACTGTGAGCGCCGAACCCAGTGCTCTGACAGTACTGCCCCTCTGACGTCGCGCACTTATTACCAGATATCGGTCTTGGCGAGGGGTTGTGACTCTTGGTCGACCTGATACTGGTTGTCGGGTAACATCTCTCGTTCTTTGAAACCTCTGCCACAGTCTTGAGATCAGACTGATCCACATTCAGAATTCGAGACACTTCGGTGTGTGATCGTGAGGGTTCCAGCATTCCAACGATCCTTCCTTTCGTAAACATGTCCAATTGGCGTCTTTGTGCCATCATTCACCTTGTTTGATGGTTAACAACGTTCCTTCGCACAGCATTTGCACGAAACTTGTCTGAACTGCCTTTGCTGCGTGAATCGGTTTCTCCGCGTTCCGACATGCGCCGGTGTTTCGCGCAGGCCGTAGTCGACTGAAATGTTTTGCATAAACCCAATGTTTCTTCTTCACCTGATTAATATCCTCAAGAAATTTGGAATAATTTTACGAATATTTACTCCGTGTTTTTCGCATTTTACGATTTATGCTTAACTTTTGGACACCAGTGTATTGTGGCACGGAACATTGTCTTGGTGAAACAAGTCCACAAAAACGATGGTCAAGTTGAACGAATTGTACTTCGAATTACTTTCCACCCACCGTACAGTCCAGATCTAGCCCCCAGTAACTACTGGCTGTTTGCAGATCTTTAAAGAATGCTACAGGAAAAGAGGTTTGGTTCAAATGAAGAAGTGATTGCTGAAGTAAAAGCCTATTTTGAAAGCAAAGACAAATCGTTCTACGACGAAGGTACTAAAAAATTAGAAGAGCGCTGGGGGGCATGTATCACTCTTGAAGGGGAATATCTTGATAAAGTTCAGCTTTGCAGAATAGTTGTTGTTTTATTAGTTAGGCCCAGGACTTTTTGAGTGATGTGTTATTTATCAGAAACAAAGTTAAACCTCGATGCCATGAGACGCAATCCCATTAACACTGGTTTTTTTGAAGAAATCCAAAAGGACATATAAGAAAAAGTCTATCAAGTTGTATCTTTTACCAACTTTTTTGTATGAATAGATTTATATATATATGTCAAGAATTTCAGAAGAAAAATTAAATCATGTTGCCATGTGACAAAATATCTCATCTGGAAATGAAAAGAGAGTTCAGACAGCCTGTGACTCAGAAGAGGAGGCGTAAGTCATAGGGTTCAACATGGCATTTTTGTACGCTTCGCCAGGTGGGTAGTTGTTCAATTCGTAATCAAGTGTAAAAACCTTACATCTATCCCAGTTGCTGATTATATAATGAATAGCTTGTTGATTAACAAAACTGGATTGCACACAACAAATAAGAAATTGAACTGAAGAGACAGCAACCATCACTGTCATTTGGGACAACTTGGCAAGGGAATGATCATACCTAAAGTTCAACAGCTCGTACACTTGGGTCATTGTTTAGAGCAGGGGGGGGGGCAACCCGCGGCACACGTGCCACATTGTGGCACGCAGGAGTCGTAACTGTGGCACGTGAAGACTTTTTGTGAAAAAGTACAAAAATTTTATGAAAATATTACTGAATTAATTGAATTACAGTAAAAAAAATTGCCATGAAGGGAATATGTACAAACAGAAATTTTCAGCGTGAGATTTTAAGGGCGCTAAGCAAGATTTTTCTTTGCTTCAGTTTTGTGCCAAAAATGAGAACATGCTGCAAAACTTACAATTCTACAGCATTGTAACTCTCCGAGAAAAGTGCTGAGTAACGTGAGACTAAAAACAAATTCTCTTTCTCTCGGACGGTCGAATCTGCCCAAAAAGTCACCCTCTCTCGGGGGCGGTTAATTTTTAACATCTCAGATTTCCATTCGAATTTCAGCTTCCCTGTGCAGTGCTGAAGTTTCGTGTTTACAGCTATTGGCTATCAGCGTGATGTCAGATGAAAAGGTTTTTCCGGAGATGTTGGCTATTTACGATTTCTGTAATGTCAAGAAGTAATTCTTCAATATATTAGGAGAGCAGTTGTTGATACGGTAGAAGTAATTGTATCTGCACAAAGTAGCCACTTTATAAAGCAGAGGGAGTGTGAACTTGCATCCATGACTAATCAGAATGCTGGATTCAGAGCCTAGAAAACTTGTAGCGTAACATTGGCAAATTGTTTCTAGCTGTCAGACTCGGTTGATTTTAAACTCTGTTTTAGCAAGACGTTAAGTTTTCTTCTTTTCTAAAATTGTTTTTAGATTTTAGCGTTAGTGTAGTTGTTTAAAGTTTTTTTATTTTTAATATGTTTGAGTAAACCTTCGACACTGAAAAGAAATTATGAAGAGGATATTGCAGCATGTGATTTTAAGATTATCTGGGAAAAACAATACTTGTTTACACATCAAAATGCTTCCAAGCCTGTTTGTTTGATATGTGGAATTTGTTTAGCAGTTCCAAAAAAATTTAACTTGGACCGTCATTTCAAACAACTGCATAGCGATTTCAACAACAAATATCCTGTTGGATCAAATTTGTGAACGGAATTCCTCAATAAAAAAAAAAAAATCTTTAGACGGCGAACAATCTTTGTTCCAGAAGAGAAATGACGAAATAGAAACCATGGTGAAAGCTTCTTATGAACTTTCTTTGTTTAGACCGCAAGAAAAAACCATATTCTGACGGAGAGGAGATAATAAAAAGTTGCCTTTTAGTTTTCTCCCAAAATGTCGGTGATTTGAATGTGGTTGACAAGATAGCTTTGTTTAGAAATACCGTCATGCGTCGTATAAATGACATGGGCCAGGATGTTGGAACGCAAACTGTCTCTGGACTTCAAAATTACAAATATTTTTCATTAACTTTGGATGAAAGCTGTGATATCACAGACAATGCCAGTTAAGCATCTTTGTGCGTTACACGAACGAAAATTTTGATACTGTGGAAGAACTTCTTGATTTGCGCCAACTAGTTTTAACTACAGGTGAAGACGTTTTTAAGGAACTTAAAAATGTAATTGAACAAAGTAGAATGGACAAAATTAGACAGTGTTTGCACATATGGAGCGCCTTGCATGGTTGGCAGAATACAAGGTTTTGTTGCATTGCTTGAAAATTATTTGGGAAGAAAAGTTTTTTCAAGTATCATTTCTTTCAAGTATTATTACTACGTTGTATTATTCATCAAGAAGCTCTTTGTGCCAAGGACTTAAACTTCTCTTTCGTTGTTGGCCTCGTGGTGCGCTGTATCAACAAAATGCGAGTTCTTGCTCTGAATCGACGAAGATTTCGTACGCTTTTCCCCGAAGAAACTGAAGAAAATGGCGAGTTACTCCTTCATTGTAGTGTGCGCTGGCATTCCAAAGGAAGTTCACTTGCGAGATTTGGAGTTTGAGGGAATGTGTTTTAGAATATCTGGAAGAAAGGATGAACTGACCAGTGAATGCTCGCTCCTCGGGAGTGAAAATTGGCTGTGGGATTTAGCTTTTCTTACCGATATAATGGAACATTTAAACAATTTAAATTTAAGATTATAAGGAAAAATTGTATTTTTCCTACCCTAGTTGATCATATATCTTTTGTGAACAAACTTGTGCTTTTTTGTCTGGGTTTTGGAGAGAAAAAAATTAACTCATTTCCCATTCATACAGGAATTATTTGCCAAAGTTAGTAATGGTTAGTTCCGAACTATGATAGATTTAAAAATTTAATATCCATTTTGCAGGATTCTCTCAGTGCCAGGTTTGAGGATTTTAAAGATGATAAAAAAAATACTGAACTTTTCACTAATCCTTTTTCGATTTCTCTTCAAGACATTAATTTTTACCCACCTTAAGTACAAATTGAAATTATTGACCTGCAGCACCATATTACTCTAAAAAGCAAATATAAGGAAATTATTTTAACGGCAAATGATCAGAATTGCATCGAATTTTGGAAATTTGTGCCACCAAGTAATTTTCCAAATTTACATGATTTAGCGGTCAGATATTGTTGTAGGTTTAGATCAACATATGTTTGTGAAGAAATGTTTTCTGTTATGAACGTAATTAAATAAAAATATCACTCAAAATTAACCGATATGCACCTAATTTTGTTAGCATCTTCACGAACTAATCCAAATATAGATGATTTAGTAAAAAAACTACTAATTCAAAAGCCTCATTAAGAGACTGTTTAGTAAACATTTAAAATTAAATGTTTCACATTGCTTATTTTTATTTTGTACCTTAGCTAACTGATTGATCCGGTAAAAATTTATCAACAATAAAATATAAGTTTCTACTTTTGTTATTATTTGTTATACCATTTTCTTTTTACATTTTCACTGTATAGAACTTCCCTTTAAAAATATGTTTTTGGTGTAAATAAGCCTATAAGTAACATTTTTTCACTTTTGTATATTTTTTAGTTTGGTGGAAAAGTTAAAAGTGGCATGCGTAATTTTTTTTATCAGATTGTGGCACGCTTCCCAAAAAGGTTGGCCACCCCTAGTTTAGAGTAACATATTAACAATCAACATTTAATAATTGAAAATTACAATTACCTCCAAAGGTAGTTCATAAAATAAACGTGGCACTTAGCCTAAAATAGTAATTACAACATTTTAACAAACATCTAGACGATCAACATTACCAACTGAAAACCATGAAAACTCTGACCATAAACAAAACAAATCAGAAATTCTGGAAGATAAATGACAAAGTTAAATCTGAAACCAGAAACAATACAGAAGAATCAAATGTATACATATAAAGGTCAAAATAAAAAAAGAATAATTAATGTGACGCTGCCTTAAACCAAAACAGAAATTACAATAGAAATACAATTGACTACACATAAAATAAATCAGAAATTTTTAAGTTGAAAAGGAAACAACAGAATCTAATCTAAACCCAGAAATAGTTCGGAATAATCATACAAAATATAAGCAAAACTAAAGTGTATATTAAACTAATTTAATTTAGTTATTGAAAAAATACATAATAGGCTTAGCTGGAAGACTGCATCTGCTACCAAAATGCAGTCTTAAAATAAAAGCTTTAAAACCATGAATTGAAGTTTCAAATATTTAAGGTAGATAAATCAAACTTCTAACGAAAAAAAAAGTTGTTATAACAAAAATAAAAAATCCAAGTAAAAAATTGTTAAAATTTAAGCTTTTAATTAAACAATTTTTAAAAAAATGTTGTATTTGAAAAGAAATCTTAAAGAACAAATGAGCGAATAAGTACAACAGTAAATAAATATTTTTGTTGTAAAAATATGTAATACTTCCCAAGAAACTGTATGAAGCATTAGTTTTTGCAGAATACGTAATATGACATCATATCCCCAAATAGTCCAAAAATCGCTTAAAAATTGATTTTTAAAAAAAATCTAAAGGGAATTTCGAAAAAATCTCTTCGAGGTTAATAGCATAGTGACCTACAGCTTCTACGTGCCAAGTTTCACGCTGGTGGGTTATTTAATTTGGACGGAATAGCTGAAACACACAGAAACTTTCTTTTATATATTAGTATAGATAAATTCAAATTTTGATTCACTGGTTGTGCTGGAAATTTTCACTTATTAAATTATTTTGTCTAGTTTGGTAGAGCATGTAAAAAATATAATAATGAATGAGAGTTTATTGTGATAGGTCTTATTTTGAAGTATGATCGATGATATTTTATTCTAATATAACAGTATTTAAAAAAAAAAAGAAATTTGTGGCAATATGTGGTTTTTAATGAAATATATTGTTGATAGTTAGGTTTATTGTCATAAGATTAGTTATTTCAATTCAGATTAAGTTTATTTAAATATACACAGTTATTATACATTAGTTATGTCATTTGTATGCTGTGAACTTTACAAATTGGGTAACAAATGTATTAACCCCTTCAGAATGAATGTAATGTATCCATGTGAGCATGAAACATTGACAGCAGCCTATCGTCATGTATATGAGTCATGCACTTAGAACGTTTTTTAAGCTCAATTTTTTTAGCAGTAGATAACATATGCCCATAATGTTTGAGATACATATAGATCCGACCTTCTTCTCGAAATCAGAGAAATATTACTCGCATACACATGGGTTTTTATTTTATAAACGTAAGGGGGAAGGGAATGTTTCCGAATTAAATGCTTTATGACCGCTCTTCAAATGAACACATGGTTCTTGTTTATAGTGAAGAGGAGAGATTTAGTTTTTTCTAGAGCATTTGGTTGGGGTTTGCAGTGTAGTTTTTAATGGATGATTAGATGTGGTAGACAAAATTATTATTTTTTTTTTTTTACTTTTACAAGGTGGAAGCATCGAAAAGGTTTAACTGAACTTGGAATATCAGAGTGATGCAAAATTCTTTCTAAATTAGAATCAGAGAGTAGTGATATTGACAAATAATATATTATGATTGTTCTGTTAATTGCGTATTTTATAATAAAGATATTTCTCGGACATCTGTATGTCGATTGCATTGATTTAGGCTTAACTACACAAAATCCTCCGACCGTGGCGGTACGCACGCGTTTGTGTCTTTCCTACCGAAAGGGTTAATCAACTTGCAGATGCCGAGAAAAACTTTCTTAATGCATCATTATTGAAATCAGATTTCAGCTATTTTAGAAAATTTGCTTGTCTATATTTCAGTAGAAAATTAAATCTAAAGATGTATTTAAATGGCACACAGATAACTTCTTTCTTGGATAATGTCATGCAATTCATATTTTTTTTGCGTGGACCCTAGAATTCCTTGTTTAAATAACTCATTGATTTTAATTCTGTTGTGAGTGTGTGTGGGGGGGGGGGTTCTGATAAGCTATATATATTTTAATTATGTTATGCTGTAAGGTTTTCTTTTGGTTCATTTCAGCTCCTTGCTGATGAGACAAGAAAGGAGAGAAACGTAATAATGCAGTGTGTTCGTCATATTGTGAAGAATGATTTCTTTGACATTAGTAAAAGACGTTGAGTGAGATTTGTAATGAAATTTTCAGACCTCTGCATAAATTCTTTGTTCTGCATCTCTAAAATATGATGCTACTGTGAAGAAAGATAGTTTAATTATATGATTGTTTTTAAATCTTAATCAGTTAGTTTAATCGGATATTTTGTTTTGTAAAATATGCTTTTTTTATTGCTCAGTTTTTCTGTTTCTTGAAAAAAACTTATTTTATAATAAAGTATCTTAAATAATGCAATTTTTCTCAGATTTTTCTATTTTTTGACATATTTTATAGTGTTTATTGAAATATAAATTCTTTGAGAAGTTATGAAACCTTGTTAGGTCAGTCTAAAGATAGATATGATTTATATGTTCAAACTACTTATTTATATCAGTACAAGAGTAATATTACTCACTGACTATAACTTACCTGAAATTTTATGCTCTTAATTCCAAATGTCTAAAAAGAATAGTGAATATTAAAGAATTTTTATGTAAAATATATAGATAAAAATATGCTTGCATAATATTTTTTTATCTAACTAAGATATAGACAATCTAAAACAGGGGTTGGCAACCTATGGCTCACTGTACAATTCACATTGGCATTCTGCACTACTCTACAAATTTGTCAATTGTTGAGTCAAGTTGATAAATTTGTAATGGACCTTATTTGACAAACATCTTCAGAATTATTTACAGTTATTTTGTAAATTATTCAATGCTATTGCTGGAGAGATTTTATTGTTTGAAGAGAGAAAATTGTGTGCATGTACTCTGCTTTCCGCTTTTGGTTTTACATATCTAAGTAAAAAACATTCCTCATATCAAAAATATTTTAAGTCTGCAAAGAAATTGTTTAACAATTGAATGATCAGAATCATCTCAAATTCAAAGTCACATCTATTCCCTTGATTTTTTTTATATATGAAAGTAGAGCGGTGCAAGCACTAGGTTGGCATTAAAATTTTTATCTTTTTATTTAACTATAATGAAGGGAAATAGTTATACTTTATGTTGTCTAATTCTTATTTTAAAGAATATGTTTAAAAATATACACTCAGGAACATTGAAAATAGCGATCCAAGAAGGAAGCTAAGTACAATCGCGAAACTTTGCAAATAAATACAGCGTAATGTGATATGCAAATGATCCAAGTTTTGTGCCAATACGCATGCTAATACATGCCGAGGTGGCGCTACAATCAGGAAGAGGGTGCTATATAAGCCAGGGCAAATTCGAAGATTCATAAACGTGACGATTACCCACCGATTGTAGGAAGACTTTGGTAAGCGAAACATGCCAGGTAAACGTGCTAGAAGACATTTCTCACAGTTAAGCGAGTTTGAGAGAGGCCTGATCATCGGGATAAAAACTGCAGGCTGGTCGACGCGCCATGTTGCTGGCCAGGTGGATCGTTCGGAGTGTGCCGTTAGAAATTGTTGGGAGCAGTGAACACGAGAAGGTACCCACGCGCGGAAAACCGGGTCTGGAGCGACCAGGAAGACCACGAGGAGAGAGGATCGAAGGATCGCGCAGCAAGCACTTGTGGACCCCACAGTGACTCGTTCAACGATATGAGCAGACGTAGGCGTAGCAATTGTTCCACAAACAATTTCCAGACACCTTGCAGAAGCAAATCTTAAATCCAAGCTCCCTTTCCGTGCACTCCCTTTAACATCGGCAACTGCGTCTACAGTGGTGCCAAGCCAGATCAATGTGGAATGTCACAGATTGGCAAAAGGTTGTGTTTAGTGATGAATCCCGGTTTGTTTTGGGGACAGATGATAACCGTGTACGGGTGTGGAGGCGCCCTGGTGAGCGGTACAATTCCCCCCACACTGTTCTACGTCACACTGCCCGCACAGTTGGTGTAATGGTCTGGGGGGCCATAGCCTATGATAGCCGGTTCACTTTAATTGTGATGCGTGGAACCTTAACGGGCCAACGTTACGTTGATGATATTCTTCGACCCCATGTAGGACCTTTCCTAAATTGTCTCCCAGGGGCAATTTTCCAGCAAGATAATGCTCGTCCGCATACAGCAAGAGTTGCTCAAGACTTCCTACGTCATTTTCAGACTCTTCCATGGCCGGCCCGCTCCCCCGATTTGTCCCCTGTAGAGCACGTGTGGGATCAGCTAAAACGGCAGATGCCATCGTGTCACTCTGTACATGATTTAGAGTTGGCTGTTCAAGATTTGTGGGCCCATCTGCCTCAGGACAACATAAGGTGTCTAATCAACTCAATGCCGGACCGTGTGGCGGCATGTATTGCAGCTGGAGATGGTCCAACGCGCTATTGAAGTTGCCCAGTATTTGTGTCGTTGCACACCCTGTATTCGTTTGTCTTGTTTTTGAGATCAAGTGAATCTCTCATCTGTGTCATTATGTGTATTAAATTTCATTTCAATCCGATGCTTTCTTCTTGGGTCGCTATTTTCAATGTTCCTGAGTGTATAACATATGCAATTAAAAAAATTTTATTATTATTCTTGTTTTATTGTAGTTTTACTTTTTGCTGTTTATTCTTATGCTAAGAAATGATGAAAATTAAATGATGCAAAATTAATATATAATAACTATGAATCTATATTATTGACCTCTATTCTCTAACTCTACATGCATTATTGGGGGAATTGAATTATTTCAAAAATGTCCTACTTTGTAGCACACTGAATCATATGGTAGATTGGCTTTGGTGCACCACAACTTAAAGGTTGCCGGCCTTTGATCTAAAATAAATTTATGGATTTTATCTTGACCTATGCATTTAGCAGTAATTTTTCTTATCTTATTAGTGTCATTAACCTAATGAATTCCAAATCTATCAGTATAAATTCTCTCCTAATTGTGTTAGAGCATCTTAGGATTAAGAACCATTGGAGTAAGATAGTGTGTATTTAAGCACAAATTACTATTTTCTAAGTTAAACAGGGCCTTTAACTCATATGAAGAGTGAGATCTAGAAGAGTAAGCTTACCAATACATGTGTTGCTCTAGTGTATTTTAAATTTTTTTACCAGTTTTCATTTACATATTTTACACCAGAGGTTTCCAAACCTTTTTGTCTCGTAGACCCCTTGCCATGTTTTTCAGTTTTGTGTAGACCCCTACTTATCTAATATGAAATTTTTGCAAATTTATGAACTTAAAGTTCTTTTGACAGCTGGTTAGCACTACTTACTTCAAAGGTTTTGTTTCTAACCATAGTTAAGTAGAGTGTTTAAAACTTAAGAAGCACATGTGAATTAATTAAATTAAAATTTAATTAATATATGAAATAATTGTAGGTGGGATGAATCTGTTGCTTCAATAACAAATTTTCAACATTTGGTTTAAATGTTTTCAGATTTAACCCTAAATCTCCTTGGTTAGCAGTATCCAATCTTTTTTTTTTTTTTTTTTTTTTTTTCTGTTTTTATTTTGAAGATTGGCAAGTGCGCTGAAACTCTTCCTCTCTGGAAAAAGCAATTAAAAGCATTCTTGAGATGTTCCATAATTCGGGATAAATAACAGGTTATATCTTTTTAAAGCTAAAATTGCTGACATTCGTTTCTAAACTTTACTTTAAGATCTTCGTTGGGGCTATTAAAATCAGTTCCTTTTGTAAACAGACATTTTTTTTTTAATATGACTATATGAATTCATCACCTACTGTGATACTACCATAGTCAAAGCATTCTCAAACCTAGTTTCAAAACTTGAATAAAGGGCATTTAATTGTTGAACATAGGTTAAAATATTTTTCTAGCCGATTGTGTTTGACAAATTGAGAAATTGTTAAAATTTGTGACGTCCAGTTTTATATTCCTTTAGCTTGATTCTGGCAAGAAACACTGACATGATAGTTCTTTTTAAATAAAATTTATGCTGTCGCCTTGTAACTGCAAATTAACCCCAGTAAATTTAGTAAATAAAACTGTTAAATAGGTAAATCTGGTTTACACTTGATTAAATTTTTTTTAAATTAAAGTCACACTCTGGTTTATGCTATTGTAGACCCCCCCCCCCATTTACATCTCATGGATCCCCCAATTATTTTTTTTGCTGGCGTGGACCCCTTGCCGGTTGTCATAGACCCTTGGGGTTCCATATGAACCACTTTGGAAATCACTGTTTTACACAATCACAAAAATGCTGTTGTACATCATTTGTTATATTTAAATTATTGCAAAGGAACAAAATGCTTATAAGCTTATGATATTTATAACTATAAGTACCATTAGTTAATTTATAAAATTTAACAATGAATAGTTAATCACCTGTTTTAATCATGTTCAAAATTCATCAATATTGGCTCCATTCTGTATTTCATATCTAGTTGTCTTCATTTTTTATTTTATCTATTTACTAAGAGCTTAAGAACATGAGAATGTTCTCAAACTTCACATCTACAAGAAAGGCATTTGTAAAGCATTGCTTTGTCTTGCTTTGATGGAATTTATTTTTGCATTTAAATTGTCTGCATTTGTCAATGATAAAATGCATTGTCAAATATGCAGTCTGATTAGCTCCTTCATGCTGACTGTCATACGTACCAGTGAAAAGCTCGCTCAGTTCCCGGCCTTCTCATTGGCATGACAGAGCATTTTCTCACCACCATCTGTCACACATTTGTACCAGTGATATGGAACAATTGAAAATCTAAATTTTTTGTTTTCAAGATAGCATTGTATGTGCATAGGAGTTCAGATACGTGTAGATTTGAGCTTCTAGTGAAAATGCGAGAAACATAACTGGGCGTGTACATGGATTTTGATAATTTAAACATAAGGGAAAAGGTGAATGGCATGCTTTATGATGGTTCTTTAAAGGAGTTCAAGTTTATAGTTACTAGAGATGGAGTTTTATTTTCGCTAGAGCATCGGGTATATGGGTTTGCAGCAGTTTTTAATAGATAATTAGATTTGTAGACGAAATTTTTCTGTTTGTACTGTTACATTGTCAAAGTGTCAAATGTTCAACTGATCTTGAAATAGCAGAATTTTTCAGATATTTATTCCGAAACAAACTCAGAGTAATGCTAGTGACATTATACTATGTTCTGTTAATAAAGAGTAACGAATGTAATGAGAATATTTCGGACATCTGTATACAGAGTACACCAGAAGGAAATTACTTCTCCATAATCATCCACTATAGAAAATTTAGTTTTCATTTGTTCACGTTCCCACAAAAAGCTTCCAAAAAAATATAGCATAGCAAATACGTTATTATGATTGCAAGGATTGTAATATAGGGCGTGTGTAGATTGTTTTCAAATTTTTTTCATACTAAGAAAGAATTTTAAGTAACAAATTCAGTTTTCAAATGCATAATATTAATTCATTGAATGGAAAACAAATACTTAACATAAAATCTGCAAAAAAAAATTATACAAGAAATTTATGTAAATACTAGATTTATACAAATCATATGCTATTTATATACTTAACAGATCATTATATTAAAAGTAACTACTTAGCCGATATAAATATAAATTTGCATATTGCGTATCATTTAGTCCAACTTGAGTGATAGGATAATTTTTATCTCAATAACGTCAATATTTTTTTATTGACGGAAATGCGAAAATATTGCAATGCGCGCGTATCGATGTAAGCAGATTTTGCGAACCGAGGAGCATGGAAAGTGAGTGCCCGGCGTGTTTCGGGGCGGGCAATCCGAATTTCGAATCGGATTCCTGGATATTGCCAGTTTATATTTTAGACACACCTAGGGGCTCGAAAACTTGGTCTCGGGTGTATTTCGAGACGGGCAATCCAAACCGAGAAATTCTCGTAACTGCCGGATGACTGGTATTTTACGCGGACCGTGGTAGGTAATGCCAACTGCTGTAAGCATTTTATTGCAAGGTACGGCGCTGATGCAGTGCCATAAGCTATACTTGTCAACCTAAAGTCTTGTATTGGCTCAAAAGGTGAATTACGCCAAACGATTCTCTGAAAGTCTGAATCGTGTAGTGTTATTTGTCTATACATTTTTTCTATGTTTGCAGTTGTGGCTATTTTGTGCATCCTGAAGCGAAGGAGTAATTTTGTTAAGTCAGTCTGTAGCTGTGGACCAACCATTAGTTTGTCATTAAGAGAAACACCACTTGAGGACTTTGCAGATCCGTCAAATACCACGCGAAATTTGTCTCCAATTTTATTGGGTACTGGGTGATGCGGGAAATAAAAACTGGAACTTCAATCTCATTTTCTGGGATTAATTCCATGTGACCAAGTAGTCATCCATGAATTTATGGTATTGATCAGGAAGATATTGGTTTTTAAACTGAATAGGCGTTCGATTTGCTGTAGACGATGCATGACAATGTCTCTAGATGAACCAAGTTCATCATTAAAATCTCGGAATGGAAACTTGACTGCGAATCTACCTGTTAAGTCACGAGTATAAGTTCTTTTAAAATGATTCTCTCAAGCAATTTCTTCATTCGTAAAAGGTTTTGTTTCAGAAAATTCCTCAAATTGTCAAAATTTATCAAGCTGAAACCCTAATGCATTGTAACTTGCGTGATTTGATATGATTCTTTGGCAAGAAAGTTTTGTTTGTTTGAACCCAACCAAAAATGGATTCCATTGCAGTTAAAGAATGTCCTGGGACATTTAAATGCCTGTTGAGCATTATTTATCCAAACACGTCTGCACCTAGCAGAATGTCTTTTGGGCTTGGCTGGAGACCGTTGATATCCGCTAATTGTAAACTTTTAAATGCATTCAAAGCAGACGCATCGACTTGAAATTGAGGAAGGTCACAGGTGATTTTGGGTAAAATTAATGCATCTACAGCAGAGGTTCCCAAACTGTTTTGTCTCGTAGACCCCCTTGCCATATTTTTCGGTTTGGAGTGGACCCCTGCTTAATTAATATTGAAATTTATTTAAATTTAAATTAAGTACTAAATAAAACTGTTAAATAAAGTAACTAAACAACAAATAAATTATTTAAATGGGAGGGATAAATCTCTAGCTCTACAATATCAAATTTTCAACTTTTGGTATAAATCTAGTTTGGTTTAATTTTAAATCTCCTCTGGTAGTAGTGTCCAGTTTTTTTCTTTTTTCCCCCCGAGACTAGCAACTGCGCTGAAACCCCTTCACTCTAGGAAAAGCAATGAGAAACTTCCTCACGATATTTCTTAAGTCGGGACAAATAACAGGTATGACTTTTTAAAGCCAAAATTGCAGGCATACATTTCTAAACCGTAAGATCTTCGTCAGTGCTTATTAGTTCCTATTGCCATGTGACATTTTTTTTTCAATATGACCATATGAATTCATTGCCTACTGTGGTATTGTCAGGGTCAAAGCATTTTCAAACCTGGTTTTAAAATCTGAATAATTTATATGTTGAAGGTAGATTGAAACGTTTTGATAGATTGCCTGAGACAAATTTAGAAAATTAAAAACCTTCAGTATTATACTTCTTTAGCTTAAATCAGGAAAGAAAAGCTGAAATGGCTCTTGTTTTAATAAAAATTATGCTGTCCCTTGTAAATGCAAATTAACCTCATTAAATTTAGTAAATAAATATGATAAATATAGGTAAAATTTGGTTTACACGTGATTAAAAATTTTCTTTTAAAATTAAATTCACGATCTAGTTTAATAAGAGCCAGTATCTAATAGACCCCCACTTGCACTTCATGGACCCCCAAATTAATTTTGGGCTGACGTAGACGCCTTGAACGTCGTCGTAGACCCCTGGTGGTCTATATAGACCACTTTGGTAATAACTGATCTACAGTAATACTTGTGTTTTTGTGAAACAGTGATGTTATTTCTAACTGAACTAAGCCTGCAACCCTTCCCACCTTTCGCGAACTTAAGCCATCTACATTTATGTTTACGTTAGTGCGTTTAAGTTGTAATAAATTTACACAACTCTCTCTAACAAATAAGCCTTGATCGGCTGAATCAATGAATACTCTGCATTTTTGAAAAGCGCCATTAATGTCTTTAACATAAACAACTGCGGTATGCAATAAAACAGCCTGAGCGGCATTGCTACTTATCGTGGAATCTTCCATGTGTGTATCTGATACCGTGTTGTCAATAAAAGTTTTGTCATTTGAAATTTTGCTATTAATTGGATTTTATGAACATAATATTGAATTGTGTAATTTGGAACAGAATTTACAAACACCTGCACGACATTTGGAAATGTGGTGCGTTTTATTTTCCTTATGACAGTTAAAACACAATTTGTATTTTTTAATAACATCCCATTTTTCTTTAATCGAAAGTTCTAAAAAACTCTCGCACATGAATAATTTAAAATGTGTACCGGTACTGCAATGTACGCAAACATTTGAGACTATTTGTGAAGAATAGGAAAATTTCTTATTTGTTTGGGTCATTAACTGTAAAAAGAAAAGACTGAAATGAGATCCATGGAAAATGAAAAGTAGGATGTTATGCACTCAAAATGATATTGCCGCGGAAATTAATTGCAAGGATGTTATTAATGATTTTGCAATGAACAAAGCTCAAGAAAATCATTGTACCAGTTCAATGGAAGTAACTCAACAAAGAATAAGGATGTTTAAATGTAAAAGATGGTACAGCGATAAGTGATGAAAAAAATGATACATAACAATTCGAAAACAGTTCATACAATAATGTATACTCCATACTGTAATGCAAATGGTTTCATTAATTTGCCGTGTTAATTTACAAACGAAATTGTGGGTGGTTCGTGATATCGTATGGTAAAAAATAAGCAAGTGACCAAATCAGGCCATTCTTTCCTTACGGTTACCAGTTCAGGGCACGGCGGGCCTTTTGGTGGTGGTGGTGGTGGTTAATGGTAAGACTCTCCAAACAGCAAAAACAACGAAAGGGAACAGAATAAGAGTTATGGAAAAATCCCTCCCGAACCAAAAATGGCTTGGTAATAACTGAAAGAGGGAGTGCTTTGGAAAATAGTACAGGGGGGGGGGCAATTTTAAGTGTCTAGGGCGCCGGGGAGGTTAAAAACGGCCCTGGGTGGTGAATGTGTGAATTTACTTGTACTGATGTCCTTTTGGTTCCATTGGCACTCCCTCAAACATAGGACATTTTCTTCTAACCAACTGCATTGCAACTGATGGATTATGACCTCATATAGGTGACTGTGGGCTCCAATACGGTAGATGGTCCTATTTTTCTTTCTATGTCCAATTGTGCAACCCCCTTTAATTCCTATGTTAACAGTGATGTGGTCTTTCTACTGTAAGATATTTCTTCTGTGCGATTATATACTGCTGCATTTACTGGTTTTTTTCGCCAACAGAATGGCAAGATTATTGCAAAATCTGTTAGTTTCCTTTCTTATACCCTGCTCACTAAGTGTTGGACAAGTATGCTTTCCAGTTGTGCTTTGCATCTTTTCTTACCTCTTTCTTGCTGATGTATTTTTTTTTTGTCACGCAATGTAAATAATATGAAGTATGATAGCAATCTATGTACACACTGCTCAACGTTTTCAATGGAAAATTTATTTAAAAGAAGTTTTTTCTTGATGAATTTGTTTTTGTAATAAGAAAATAAAAGTGACGCCTAAATCTTCTTTCCTGTCTCGATGCTACACTGGTGTAAAAAATGAAGAGAATTTTCAGACTTGATCGATCATCTGTAGAATTACTGGACCAATTTAAATGAAATTTGATATGTACATACACTGATACAAAACAAATAACCATTCAACAATTGCAATACACACGCATGATGGAGCGTAAACTCTTTGGAGTTGGAAGGTATAAAACAGCAGTTGCAGAATAAACAAAAGAAATGGGTTAGTTGGGGTATGGCCCCTTTTTTACAGCTATACAGGCTTCGCAGTGTGATGTCATTCTTGAAATATGACACTTTTATCAGTTCTTGTGGCAATTCAGCAACGCTGTTTTCATTTCCTGGATGGTTCTCGGAGGGGGGTTGCAGTTGTCCTCCCCAGAGCGTCCCAGACATGCTCTATATAGGATTGGGTCTGGAGACCTGGCTGACAAATCCATACGGTGAATATCCTCTCTAGAAATTCGTTGACTACACTGCTGGCCACCGTAAATTCTCCACCAAGAAAGATAGCACAACAAAATTTATTTTGTAGATAACATGTTGACCAAATATCAAATGATTAAATTTATAGACTTCTGTGAAGTGTGGTTCCTGCCAGAATCAGTAGCCAGAGTAACCGCCATTGTTGGAGATCACCGCTGCCACACGCCTCGGCATTGATTCGAAGAGACATTGGATGTGTTCTTGGGGTAAAAGTCCGAGCAGCTTCCACACGTTTGCCAAATTTGATCTGGTGTGGCAGCTGGGGGTGTAATCTGGGTCAATCGTTGAGCAACCATAGACCACATGTTTTCTATCGGCGAAAGATCCGGAGAGCGAGCCGGCCAGGGAAGCAATTCAATCTGGTGATTGACGAAGAACCTTTGGACAATGCGTGCCATTTGTGGTCGCGCATTATCTTGTTGAAATATGGCTTTGGCCAAGCCCTGAGGGTAAGGACGGACAACTGGCTCCAACACCTCTGAGATGTAGCGCTGGCTGTTTAAAGTACCGGCAATGCGTACTAGAGGAGTGTGAGAGTGATATCAATACCACCCCCATACCATAATACCCGGTGTAGGACCAGTGTGGCGGTGCATAACGCAGCTGTTCAGCATCCTCTCTCCACGGTGTCTCCAGACTCGAATCTGACCTTCGTGGTGTTGCAGGACAGATGCGTGACTCGTCAGTAAAGACAACTTCATTCCATTTGCCGCCCACATCCTTCTTTCATCGCACCATTGCGGCGGAGACGTCTGTGGTTCTACGTCAAGGGTAGACCAAGTAATGGACGTCTTGCGGACAGACCACTCTGCTGTAAACGGCGTCGAATGGTACGCGCAGACACTGAATGATGCGTTACAGATTCAATATGCTGTCCTATGATGTGACTGAGTGATCCGTCACTGCCATGCGCACAATTTGCCTGTCTTCACGTGAAGTGGTGCATTGAGGTGGATGCGATCGACCACGTCGGTCCGTCGTACCCTCCTTCTTCCAACGGTCATATATCCGCATTACAGTTTGGTTTCGTCCAACACGCGACTACCGATTTCCCTGAAAGATAATCCACAATCTCGGTAGGCCACTATCCTTCCTCTGTCGAACTCGGATACTTGATCAAAAGCTGATCGCTGTTTTCTACAAGACATAATTGATCGTTTTTTGGGGGAAAAACCACAAGAAAAACACAATTCCCTACTTGAAATCGTCGAAATCTCCAATCCTTAAATAGCGCTTTGAGGTGGCGCCACAGGCGTGCGTGATGCGTGTCTGCGCTGAAATTCTAATAATTTACATATCTCACCTCCGCTAATGCATGTTGTAAATTTCATGTTATTTACGTGCTTCCTTTAGGGTGTTGCATTTACGGTTGCCAGCAGTGTATAAGAGCTCTTGGTGGCCTCGCGTTATCGTCCATTAAAATAAAATCAAGGTCAACTGCACCCATGAAAAGGCGAATATAGGGCTCCAAGACCTCATTCCTATACCTCACACCAATCACAGAACCTCTTTCAAAGACATGGAGAAGTGTTCGGCCATCCAACATGATACCTGCCCAGACCATTAAACTTCCTTCACCATTATTGTCGATTTCTCAGACATTGGTGGGTAGGTAGCGGGTCCTTGGTTTTTTCCACACGGAGAAAAAAGAAATACTCAAAACTGAGCACATGGACTTACTCATTCTGAAATGAGTTTGTTTATATCAGATTTGAACCCCTGCCTTTTCGAATATAAAACATTACATGTACTCAAAATTTCAAAAAATCGTTAATTAACACTATCAAACAAATTAAAAAAGATATTCAGGATTAAAGAAGTTTTTTTAATATACTGGCTACATATTTTAAAGATAGGGGTCCAACAACAAATTTAGTTCTCATAAATCTTCCGAACTATTTTTCCTTTCTACCACGCTACTCGCGGACGAACACATGAGTACTATATTGTTTTGATTTTGTTATGACTTTAAGTCAAAACAGTCTTTTTCTTGACTTTTGAATTAAAGTTTTCACGTATTTTGTTTTAAAAAAGTACGTGCCTTGTTTTTAATATAAGGCTTTTATAGGAATTTAGCGAAAAAATGTCAAAAAAATATTTTTTTTTGACGGATTACTTAAAAAAACAAATTTAAGGTATGTAGCTACCTTCGGAGCATTTTATTGAAACACATTTTCAACTAAAAAAACACTTTTTTCTTTAAAAAGGATGTGCATAGAACTAGGAATTAAGGTTAAAGTGTTGTATAGGGGGGGGGGCCTTGGCAATGTCAAATTTTTTTTGATGACCAAAATCGATCGCCAAGCTACTTCACTTAGCGATAGGTTTCCCGAAGCCAGAATGAATTCATCTCACATAATATCTATATAAAAAATCCAAAGAAAAATCGCCAAATCGAAAGCCCCCCCCCCCCTATATTACACTTCAGTCAGGAATTAAAATACAATTCCACAAAATTTCAAATTATTTTGGATAGATTGGAAATTTTTAGTGAAAAATTGCAGTTACAGTAAACCTTGTATTGAAAAATTCTAATTAATATATTCAAATAATATTAAAACTGCACAAAAATAACAACGTTATCTGTGCCTAGAGCGATAAAATTTATAATATTTTTGAAATTTGTCAATTTTTTAAAAAAAAAAAACATGTTTTTTTTCTCACAAAATTGTATGTGCAATAAAATGCATAAATACATACATAGAGATTATAGTCTATAATACAAATAAATTTTCTTGAAAATTTCAATTCAATATCTTAAAAAGAAATCCATTTGTGAACTTTACCGTGAAGCCAAAAAACATAGTTTCTCAGACAATGCTTTTAAAGATTTAAATACAATATGAAAAATGTTCTACTACTCGTTGTACATTTCTTAAACTCACCATATATTTATAGCTCAAACTCTTTAGCTTCATGTTTAACTAATTTTTTAACCCTTTTGCTGTTTCTGGAGAGTTTTTATAGATTATAAAAATTGTCGAGTTTAGTAAAATTTTCATGAAAAATAGCAATGAGGATCTTTTACACAAAATTCTAATGAATGTATTCAAATAATATTTAACAGCACATAAATAATGGAACATCTTTATATGTAGTTAGGAATTAAAAGTTTTTTTAAATATGCCAAATTTTATGCAAAAACTCGATTTTTAAAAAATTAATGATTTTTTTTCATTTAAATGCAATGAAGTACATAAATACAGTGAACCCCAAAGTGTTCGTACACTTGCAGTTTCCTATAAAATTTAATGATTTCGACTAATAAAAATTAATGTATAGAAATTGTAATTTTTTTATGATATCTGCAACTTGTTCTTAATGAATGACATAATTATTTTTTAAAAATAGCATAACTATTATTTTTTAAAAATTAATAATCAAAAGCTCCTGAAAAATTACGCCACTAAAGTCTTAGAACACTTAACAAAAATCTCAACATAGCTTTAAATATTGTATTTCTTTCTTAATTTAGAACTTAGTAGGATATCTTTTAGTGTCCACAACAACTTTTAAACATCTTGGTATAGATTTTAATGAGTTTTTGTAATTTCTGCATCGATTTACCTCCATGCTTCTGTGATTATTGTTTTTACTTCCCATTATGTGTTTATATGTCATGTTTTCTTTTTATTTTAAATCTAGTTCTCCCCAAATATGCTCTGCTGGGCTAAATAAATTGATTGAGGAGGTGTTTTCACAAAATTTGGGCCAGTTATAAAGAACACCAGCGGTGACATTGAGAAGCAGTACGCTTGCTTCATTATCCTGTTAAAAATATGAAGTCGTGTTCAATATCAAATTTTGGACAGACAATTTAAAATTTCTCTTTAAAATATTTGACTAGAGCTCATGATTCTCAATACCATCAAAAATTACCTAATTCTGTGGCTGATTTACGCCCCCACGCAAGAACACTTCCACTTCCATGGTTCATTCATCCAACTAGATTCTTGTGACTTAAGTTTCAGAAAATTCAAAATTGACAGGAAAGTGATTGGGATGACAGAAAATTCCAACATTTTTGTTCTGATGGGCATATAATAGTTTTAAAGGAAAAAATGAGGCATTTAATCCAGTGAATTTATGTGGAACAAGAGCTCCTCCACCTCCATGATTCACACAGAGGTGTTCTTGCGGGGGAGGGGGGTGTAAATAGGCTTCAGGAATTAGGTAATTTGGTATTTTTTTGATGGTATTGAGAATCATGAGCTCTATTTAAATATTTTAAAGAAAATTTTAAATTATCCTCTCAAAATTGGATATTTCAGACGACTTCATTTTTTAACAGGATAATGACGCCAAGCGAACTGCTCTCAATGTACACTGCTGGTGTCCTCTA